>ML675621.1:4706248-4939173 GCA_007922155.1 Mesoclemmys tuberculata
CACTAAATCAGCAATAGATTTAAATTTCTACACTGGAATCCAGACTGAAGATTTTTTTCAGGTGTCTAAGTCACACTAGAGCATCACACATCAATTTTATTTGCACAGTTTTAGATGCAATCGTCTCTGAGACAAATATTGATGGATATGTCTGGAATATTGCTATGGGGAGGAAAAGAAGCCTTCTTCACTCCTGTATTTTAATGCATGACACTGAAATCCCATAATATGATAACATAATAGCATTTTTTTTCTGGCTACGGATAACTAATCCATGCAGTTAAAGTTACACTGAATTGATCTATATGTTTCACTGGTAAAACATACAGTTTGTCATTAACTGTATTCTTCCCCAAGGTTCATTTACTATCAGCATCCTCCAATCATTGTCCCATTTGTCGCATACTCTCTGCATCGCCTCCTTCTAACACTCAGCCTAAGCACCATACACAGCAGCAAATCTTTTCTTGCGTCCAGATCTACCCACTAGCATTAATTCTGAAGTTGGCAATTTAAGTTTGGCATAATCATGATTGAAGTCCTTATGAGTGGCACTAGTGCTTTTCATTATGATGCTAGATTGAGGCAGGTTTAGGTTTTAAATTTGTTTCTTGCCTAAGGCCCTGATTCAGCAAAGCACTCGGGGCCAGATTTTTAAAGGTATTTATGTGCCTAAATAGGTACCACCTATAGGCACATAAATTTATAGGCCTAAATGGTGCCACCCAGTATTATCATACAAATTAGGCACAGATCTTGGTCGCATTTTTTTTTCCACAAATACAAAACCAAATTATATGGATTTACTCTGCCTGCCTAATCCGAGTTTGCAAAATTAGTTTATCCTCATGCCATTAAAATTGCTGAATGTTTTTGTATTGAATTGGGGGAAACAAATAAAGAACACTTTCCCCTTTAGCCTCAGGACTCACCTAAGCCTTTGTCACAGCTCTTGGTAGATCATTCACCCAGGGTCCAAGACCTGTATCTAACATGCTTTCTAGAAGCAGCCCCTGCCTTCACAAGCTGGAGTGGAAACTGAGAACATAAGGAAAAATGCACAATATATGCAGTTTTATTCTGTCATGTGTGGGGTGGACTGTTTTGGAGGGGAAATATGGTGGGCAGCAGCTGGGCCTTTTCCCCTGGGAATTTAGGGTTCCTCATTAGAACTGCTGGTTTACTGCAGGTGTTTTCCTGAGGTTTTAATTCTTGTATATCCTTACTGGAGTTGTGATTTCATTGTTATTTACTTACTCTCTCTCTCTCTCTCTCTCTCTCTCTCTCTCTCAGCAGCATCCATGTTGGGCCACAGCACTTACTGTTGGCCTCCATTATAAGATTTAGGATCTTCAGAAATAATTGCTTCTGATGCCATACTGTATGGTTTGATACAGCAGTATGGTATGTCCATTCCCCTTCCCCCCCACCCTCCTGCGCCCCACACTATAGATTTAACAGTAGGCTCTTCACTTGTAAAGAGGAGGGATGATTTTGACTGCATTTAACCTTATTTTTTGCGGGGACAGGTTTGGCTATTAATGACTTCAGAGTTTTTGCCAGCTAAGGCAAGTAGAGTCCCTTATTAACCATTTGATACTAGATCTACCAGCCAGTCACAGAGGCAGGCGGAACAAGGTGATTTGACCACTTCCCTTTTTAGGCCACAATTCAGCAAGGTAGTTAGGACACGTTTATCTTTACGCACATGAGTAGACTCACTGAAGTCCATATTTAAGATACAAAATCACTTCAGATCTCATGTTTACAGCTATCTTCCTTTCTGCACATGCACCACACTTTGGCAATGCTGAATTTTATTTGCTCAGGTGACTTCTCTCCAAAACTGACATTGCAATCGGTCGTGAAATGGCCTTTAAATATCACACACATAAAAACTTAATTCGTAAGGAAAAAGTTCAGACAAACTGCAAATCTATGACACAAAAGACAGAGCATGCTGTGTTGTTATTGGGCCATTCTGTCTAGGCACTGCTGCCTGTTTGGAGCACAACTCCATGCCACTGAAAGCAATCTGGTTGTTGGCTTCATTTGGAGCAGGATTGGGCACGTGTTCCTCTACTGAGCAACCACTAGACTATCAGAAGTTCAAAGTCAATGACAGTACTTGCCACGTGGGGCTACATGTGACATGCTACAGCTCTTGGGAGCAAGCAGGAACCATTCCATCTCCCACCTGTTGTAATGGTAGGTGGTCGGCCTCACCATGGCTATCTTAAAGGCGAGATGGCCTTGGCCTCGATGTTATGAAGCTTAGGCTGGCCACCAACCCTCTTATGCAGCCTTATTTTCCAATCATCAGATAGAGATAAGGAAACCTGGCCTTTGGGAGTAAAGAACAAGGCTCCCTGACCCTTTTAAGTATCTGGCTATTATTTGTCCAAAAAGAAGAAAATGTCTGTCAGTAATCAACGTGATTATCTTCCCTTTTTTTCAAAGACGGGAAATAATGAAGGAGAAATCTGAAATGAGCTCTAGGTACCTGAAGAAAATCCAGATTCCTCTGAATCTGGTAGAGAGAAAATCATGGGCTATTATCTGTAGTAATATTAATAGGATGCCAGGATACAGTATTGTTGCACATCTTTGTAATTAATGCAAATTGAAATGATAAACAAAAATTGTTTAGACTTGATCAATACACTAATTTGTTATTCCACCTAAAAGTTTCATTTTAGCTCTCAGTGGGGTGCTGATCCATGTCAACAACTGGCTTTCCCTCCTGGATTTAAAAAAACATAGCTCGTCATTTCAGGGGCTAAGCTGATGGTTTCACTGAGCCCGTTCACTCTTAAGATCGCCTCTCAACTCACTACCCTGAGAGCACAATTGCCTTTCCATGAGCTCTTGAAAACTTGCCCCATAGACCTCTTAGGAGGTTGGAAGCAGGGAAAGAGAGCAAGGCCAGAGCCCAATGTGTTCCAACTATTTGTCCCATGGCCCCTTAGGAGCCAGCAGCAATCAGAGCCAAAGTTAGACGAGCCCTAAGCTCTCACTTATATCAGGGCCCTGCCTGCCCTGAGAATATGGGAAGCACAGAAGTGGCATAGAGCTGAGCACAGGAGTAACTATGGTACATCAATACTTTAAAAAAAAAGGCTTGTGGCAGCGAGTCTCAGAGGCTGGGTCTACTGATGTGGGCTCGCGCTATGGGGCTAAAAATAGCAGTGTAGATGTTCAGGACTGGGCCGGATGGAACATGGGGTCTGAAACCTGGCAAAGGGGTGGGTATCAGAGCCTGTGCTCCAGTCCGAGCCCAAATGTCTATACTGCTATATTTAGCCCTATAGCACGATCCCTAATGAGCTCAGGTCCGTTGGCCAGGGCTCTGAGACTTGTTGCTGTGGGTCTCTTTTTGCAATGCAGATGTACCCAGAGCCAGGGATCCATATTGCTTCCAGACTTCAGACATCCTTCTCTCATGACAGATCTGCTACTTAAAATAAACCCCCGTTAAATCATCATTAGATAAGAAAATATGTTAACAGACGAACGCAGCAGATCAGTGAGATTACAGAAACTGCATTTCACGTCTGAAGATGCAGCATAAGGAAAAGGGAGATGAGAAGGTTTTAAAAAATCCTTTTTTACAAAATTATTCACATTTGATTCATATGTCTATGACTATCATGCGCTGTAAATCACATCTGAAGAATGTGAATTTTTCATTTTGCTGGGGGTAGATTTAGTTAGTTATTCCCATCGGTGATAAACTGATGAGAATAAATCTGATATTCAGCAAAGATTAATTACTTAGCAAAGAATATTAGGCTTGAGAACATGGCTGGGGATGCACAAGCAAGAAAGCGGAGGTACTCAGTTGGGGACTGGAAGAGACGCAGAGTCGGCAGAAAGGGCTGCACCACCACAAATATTCATAGAATGCAGATACAGGAATGAACCATTCGGAGTAACTGGACAAACATCTTCTAAAAAGTTACGTGCAGTAGCTACATCAGCCCTGGGCCGTTCTGATTTATGTAACCTCCATGCGTGTGGAGGAACACCTACGCTACTCCCTTGGCAATGTTAGAGAAGGAATCATCTTGCATGATTATCCTTATTTTACACAATTTTCGTGAAACTGTCCATAAATGTGCTGCATCTGTCTTGTTCTCTCTCCTGTGCTGTTCAGAGGTCTATTGTAGCCAATATTTATAATAGTGAATTTGTCACCCATTTGAGGAGGGTGGGACTAGTTGACTTTGTACATTAGAAATTTGTACATTGTACTTTGTACATTGTAGAAATTAGACTAGATTGATCACTGATATACCCTAGTACAATCCTCCTTTGTTCCTTTAAGTAACTGATACTCTTGTGCTATGCAATTGCTTTGTTTAAGGAGTGAAAGTGAGCATCCTCAATTTGGCATCCCTCACATACTTCCTAGTTGCATTCAGAGTCCTGGCACCAACAATGGGGAATGACCTCTCTTAACTTCTAACCTATTTGTTTTACCAATACTGGACAAATGCTTTTTTCAACAAGAGAAGAATCGGTAGAAGATGATCCTGGTGAGAGAGTGCTCCAGTAAAAAAATTGCCTATACAATTCTGGAGTACTGTGCAGTGATGAAAGATATCCCTCCATCCATAGAACTTAATACCTTTATAGCAGTGGTTCCCAACCTTTTTTGGCTCGAGGGCCACAGATATCATTTTTACAACCCTGAAAGGCCACCAGACTCTGTCAGCAGGCTCCCCCACACTGCAGCCAGATGGAAGGAGTTGAGTGAGGAGGCCGCCTCCTTGCTGATCTCCCATCTCCCTGGCTGCAGCAAGGAAACTGCACATGTCCTATAGCCCTGTGCACTCCACCTGGCTCCCTAGGCAGTGGCTCCCTTCTGCAGCCAGCAGCACGGAAGATAAGTGCTCCCCTCCCTC
This sequence comes from Mesoclemmys tuberculata, assembly GCA_007922155.1. Lineage (NCBI taxonomy): Eukaryota > Metazoa > Chordata > Testudines > Chelidae > Mesoclemmys > Mesoclemmys tuberculata. Next base: position 4,711,156 of record ML675621.1, read on the forward strand.
TGGCTGCAGCAAAGACCCCAGTGCCTAGGGATCTAGTTGAAGTGCTTTGCATGCTCCCTGTTACAGCCAGGGGGAAGGGAGTGCTGATCTCCCATCCCCTTCGCTGCAGCAAGGAGCCTGCACCAGTCGTTTAGCCCTATGGAAACCTGCTCTGCCTGGGTCCTTAGGCAGCAGCTCCCTTCTGCAGCCAGCAGGAGGGGAGCTGTGGCCATTTCAAAAGCCCCCATGGGCCACTTCTGGCCCCTGGGCCATAGATTGGGAACCACTGCCTTACAGGGTGTATTTTATCTTCAAAGTGACCTACGTGTATTAACTGATTTGTAAATATCAGTGTTTGTTGCAGTAGCTTACAATCTAATCAATTCTCACAACACTCCTGTGAAGTAATGATGTATTAGTGCAGAGATGCAGAAACAGATGCAAATCAGTTAAGCCACTAGGAACAATGGGGACTCAGCATTTGTGGAGGGTGTGTGTATCTGCATTCGGGCTCCCAGAAATGGAGGCATCCAAAGTTAATAGAATCTTCTGATGATGTAAAGAGGGACTGAGAGCAGCTGGTTTGCAGCCTGGGGCTCAGACCATAAGGCTAGGCCTCCATGGCATTGTCTACTCTGCAGCTGGGACCATGACTCCCAGCACAGGAAGACAGACGCGCGCTAGTGGGTTTCGAGCCAGCATGTGAAAGATAGCAGTCTGAACATTACGGCTCAGGTTCTTAAGCCCACCTGACCTCCTGGCTTTGAGACTGAGTTGCAATGTCCACACTGCTATTTTTAGCATGCTAGCTCGAGACACACTTGTTTGTCTCCCTGCATGTGAAAAGGCAACGCCAAGGGTATGCTCTGTCTGCGTAATGAGGCTGTCATTTTTTTGTCATTGAAAAGAGATAGTTCAGATGCTGAGGTGCACATTGGCCCAAAATCTGCTTTGGCAAACTCTGGCTTGATGTTGGGAACTCAGTGCTGTGGTGTGGGATTGCTTCATCCGGAAGAGTGTACAGAGAATGAACTTCCTCAAAAGAAAAATGATGAGAGCCAAAGCCCTAAAATATATTTACTGATTGATTTACGTCACATAGAATGTGCTGGCTGATTTGAAATCCAAAAGGCCCAGGGGAAGTAAAAAAAAAGGGCTGCCCCTCAAAGGGAAGAGAGATGACAGAGTGAGGAAGTAACTGACCGCAAGGAACAACAAATGATGATATAGAAAGGGGACTGCAGATCATTGGTTGAAAACAAAGGCAACAGATGGAGATGCAGAGCAGAGAACCCTGGACTGCACCCACTGCTCTGTGAAGGAGGCAGGGAGTGCTGCCCAGAGGAACTCCTCTCATGTATGCGAGACAAGCAGGGACTGAAAAGTAGGTACCACAGTTGCAGAGAACCTCCCCTTCAAGCTTCCTCCTTCTAGGCTAATCTATGGCCATGTTGGCCAGTGCCACAAGGAGGTTGACAGGGAGGTGCCAGGATTTTGTCGGGCAGTGGGCAGGAAATGCATAAAGGAAAGGATGGAGGGGAAAGTGCAGCCAGACCCCCCAGCAGGAGGAGGAGCTAGAAGAGAGGTAGCACTGGAGTAGCCTGGTCCACTGGCGGTAGACATGTGCCAGGGTCTCCCTCTTGCCGCAGAAGAAGCTGGTGTCAGGGACACCCATGAACCACACCATGCATCTGCCTGTGCTCACGGCTCCATTCAGAAGCCACCAACTAATATCACCAGCTGGGCCAGGGATCAGAGTATGGAAGGTGGCAGCCTGAGAGCCCTGAAGATTCAAGTTCTCTTTTATGCAGCATAAGCAGGAGCTATGTGTGCCTCCCACGCACCACCCCGCTACTCACTGTCCATCACTAGAATCAGGGTAGCTCAGCTTCCCTGCCCAGTCATTCTTTGGCTCCCCCGTCATTTACAGCACAGATTAAAGTCATGAACAGACCTATCCCGTACGGTGCTGGACTGAGACCACCAGCTAATTTCACAGAGGCCAGTGCCAGCCATTGGATGGCAGTTATGGTCAGGAGGGAGCCCAGGAGGAGGAGATCTGTGTGCGGATCCCTTCTGGGAGTTCCTTCCCAATCTTTCCACTGAGGGGAGGGGTCCCCCTTCCATGGAGAAAGTCATGGGTATGGCCCCATAGCTGGTATATCCCAGATACAGATGCCAGGAGTCCAGGACTATCCACACCAGCTCTGAGTCCCAGCATGGTACAGCATGAAACCCCAGCCTGTTCCACAAGGGAAATCTGGGAGCAGAGTCCCCTGAGATCCGTGGCTGCAGGAGATGATAATCTGTGGTAATTACTAGCCTGGACAGGATTGAAGGTGTGACCTAGCGATGAAAGGCTGCAACTCCCATTACTAACTCCATAACACCATCCTTCAACGACTCTCCCAGCACGCATAGGAGGCTTGACCTCAGATATTTGCAGTTAATGAACACAGCCTTTAAGATGGTTTGTGCTACTGATTTTAAAGGTACTGCCTTTGGTTCAGTGTAAAGCACCATCATACTGAGGGTGAAATTCACCTCCGTGCAGAGGGCTAACACGTGAATCTTAGGGTTTAAGTGAGACTGAAGTGTTGCACAGGCTTTGTACTGCATAAAAGGAGGTTGTTTTCTCTTCTGACTGAAAAAGTGTCCACCTAAATATTGACTTTGAAAGAAATTATATAGTTCATGCACCAACAGCTTACAGCATGGACCCAGCCTTGCTCATATCATAAGCAGATGTTGGTGCTTTATTAAACTTACAAATAAGATGAGACTCACAATAATGAATATTACTAGTGCAGCCAATTTTTCTTTGGCAGACCTCCAGCAGGAAATATTCTTTTGTCAACTGCAATTCTTTTCTTTGGTATTACACAGACTCAGACAATGCATATGTTTGATTCATTTACATACACCCATATCTGTATTTCATTGTTTCAGAGCATAAAAGAACTGTTCTGTTATAAATCACAACAAACAATTTATAAATCTGCACAGCAAAACGGATGTTGCCAAGTACTGAAGGAGATTGTAACACAGAAAGAAAACAGAGTTATGTATAATATAGGGCTTATTATTTGAATGATTTGTTTGGAGACAAGGTGCTAACAATGCCTCACATTTTAAAAATGAAGATTTTTCCATAACATTTAATTGCTGTGAATAAAAAAAAAAAAAAGGAAACATTGTGCTTTATAATGGCAACTATGCTAATGTGTGGTAACATATGGAGAGCTAAGGGCCAGGAAAACACCAATTTTATTTCCTAAAAAGCATGGCATTTAGCATACTTTAGCAGCATCCTTAAAATGAATTGCAACTGAAAAACGCTGCTACTATAGCACAGAATGGATTTCATCATGCAGATGTTAGGCTTGATATTGATTCCTTGATAAAATTTTCCAAATTGTCTATGTGACTTAGGAGCCTGCATCCCATTTTCAAAAGTGCAATATTTTATGTGTATTTAATGCAATAGCTTTTTTGTACACACTGTTTTTGAAAATGGGCAAGATATTAGATTAAAAGGCTCTATCTTACTGCTCATGTTGTGAGTCACCCCTTAGATACATACAAGTGGTGTGTTTTGTGAGTCCTGTCACAAGTTTCAAAAACCTGAAAATGTTTTGTGGATCAGCTTCAAACGTTAATTTTCAGATATGTTTGGAACTCACACGTGGGAACACCAACCCATATTGGATATTGTGACAGTCTGATTATGAAAAACAAGGTTAATGAAAATGTCTTAGTTAAAGGTTTGGATTCAAAGGCTTACGCAAAATAAGATGCCTTCTGAGTGACATAGTAATGCCATGGGAAACTGTGTTTTTTAAATATTAATTTTTTTGTTGTTGCTAATACTGTGTCTGAGGGGATCTGGAATGAGTAATTGTGAAATTAGCCTATGACCCTAACTACTATGATTACTATTAGGTGTTCTGCTTCTAAAAGTGACCCTTGGTTCTTGGTCTCTTGGTCATACACAGTCCTATTCTTCCACCCTTTCAAATTACTGTTTCCCTTATAATTGGGCATTGGTTCACATGCACCTGATTTGTTGCCCTCCAGAGAGATTTGTGTCTTTGGGTTTTGTTTTGTTTTTTTCTTACCTAGCATATTAATTCTGTAAAGTCCTTCTGCAGTTAATTTAAAATTGGTTGAGTGACTTTCTGCAGATGCAGCAACTATCATAACAAGGGAAAATATAATTTCTCTGCAAGGCTATATTTAGCCTGTAATGTAACTATGGAGCTAAGAGAAGTTGATAAGATCAGCTGATCCTGCATAGACACAAATCATTCAAGACTCGGGAACTCTGTTTTTTATCACTCATGACTGCAGACTCCAGAGTTGGGGAAGGAGAAGTGGTGAGGTCATGGGATGATGACCACAGTTCCAAGCTTGATTTTAAACAGTGAAATGCTGATAATATAATATGGAGGGAGGGAGGGGAAGGAAGGTGACCCCACAGGCAATTCAGTTTTACTATTAAAAGATGTAAGTCCTTAAAAAGACATTTTTCTAATGAATCTCTCCCACGAGTTCCCATGCAAAGCTAAGCAGTAAGAGTCAATGATGCCATCAGGTCTGGCCCTAGCCCAAATGGCTTTCCAGGCACGAAGTGTCTTTGGTGCCCTCGTTTCTAGTCTGAAAACACAAGTAAGCCTTCACAATTACACAATAAAAACGGTTTACCATATCGCAGCTCACTTCAGTTCATTCTTGTATCTCGCATGCTGACTGACTGGAGACGCCCTGTGCCTTATATACCAGCAAGGGCGTGGCTGACAACAACCTAGGAGGTTTGAGGAAAATGTAGTTCTTCAAAAGCCTGAAAGGTTCCACGGCATTCTACAAAGGTCCGGAACATTCTAGGAGGCTAGTGAGAAATGAATCCACGTACGGAATACCCGAAACATTTGACCTCAGACATTCTATTTTATTCCATAGCCGGGTCGCCTGCCCCTAAACACCACCCTGGAAGCCATATCCCTTTTGGGAATAACGGCTGTTATCTCTGCGCAAGATGTAATCACATTTTGTTAAGTGGGACTGGAAATAACTTTACAACAAGAATTGGGGGCTGGGCTTCTGTTATTACCAGAAATGGAGGTAACAGAGTAGCACTGACAGGTGAGTTTTTCCTTGTATATTGTTCTTTGGAGTGCAGGGCTGGGGAAGAGAAAAAGTGAGGAGACTGTAGTGTGAGCAGAAACACAGCAGCCGTGCTTCAGCAAGACTGTGCAAAGAGCAAACAGTATGGAGACTTAGGCCCAAATTTGACCTTCTGTTGGGATTCTCAAACTGGGGACTGTGACCCCTTAGGGCTCACGAGGTTATTGGGGGGGGGCTCACAAGCTGTCAGCCCCGCACATGCTGGAAAGGGTGACATGGTACGGGGGGGGAGGGAGAGGTCAGCACAGCCTGAAATATTTTCAAAGGGGGTCCCAGCAAAAAAAAGTTGGAGAATTTACGTGTGATCCTTCCTTGCATTCAGAGAAGACAAAATATGGCTTTTAATGTTTGAGAGCCCGTTTGTGGCTGAAATGGGCCCAAGTAACAGGGAAGAGTGCCCAAAGGGCCTTCCCCTTATACGCATAATGCCAGGCTACTTACAATTGGAGCCCCCAGTGCTCACGGAAGCATTGGAACATCCCCTCAGAAGAGCAGGGAGAAGGTGGTAACATGGCTGATAAAGCCTAAGAGTTCTGTATCCCCACACAGCTTTCTCAGACTGGACTCTACATTTTGACTCGACCTGCCAGGGATAGCATGAGTCAGCAAATTATGGTAATGTTCCAAGGTATTTAGGACCCCTAATTAAATACAAAATTAGGAACTAGAATAGCATTTTTGCAATGATTCTGGATGGTGAGTATATAATGAAATATGATTCACCACCTGTTCTTTTGTTAGACAATCGCTAATTCGGACTCTAACAGCACATCTGGTTGTTTTAAGCTATTTAGCAAACTACTTGCTTAACTATACTTTCCAAACACAGGGTATATATGCCAGAGGAAGGTGGTCTAGTGGTCAGAGCTCTCTCTATTCCTTGCTCTGTCACTGATTGGCTGTGCATCCTGTGCAAGTCATATAACCTCTCTGGTTTTGACCCATGAATGATCGAATTTTTGTCACTAGGGCCCCTGCGTTTGGCTTTTCCAAGCCTTTTTACATAGATATAAAAATAGTCTGTCACATTTTAGCCAACACATGTTCTTCCACTAACTTTTAATATGTCCATTTAGCTTGCTAGGGTCTTGTTTCCTGAGCTGTATAAGTATTCTCCTTCTTATCCAAAATCTTTGCAGGATCTTTGTAACTGGCATTGCATTCCTGCTGTAATGTATAAAATGGTAGAAAATTATTATTTTCTCAGTTGATTTTTCTTGATTTAAAGAGCATTTGAGTTGACAGATTAGAAAACTGTTTCGAGCATGTATCTGATCTAATATCTGACACTGTAAGCAAAAATGCCAGAAAGGTTTATCTAGACGTGCTGTCATTTGAAGGTGTGTACTCCTGTTCTAGTTTAGGTATAAAAGTTCTGACATTCTCAATATGAAGATTAACCCAGAGCCATGAACAAGTGAGTCTGCATTTATGGGCAGTTCATGTAGAAGTCGCATTATTCTGTGGGACCATCAGAGAAGTGAAGTTCTGGAACAGCCTTCCAAGGGGAGCAGTGGGGGCAAGAAACCTAGCTGGTTTGAAGACTGAACTTGATAAGTTTATGGAAGGGATGGTATGATGGGACAGCCTAATTGGCAATTGATTTATATATATCAGTGTCACTTTGTTTCCTGGAACATATGATTGTTGTACTCCTTGCTCTGCCAAAGTGCATTTACTTTTGAGCCTCTGAAGGTCTGGTAATGAGGAAGATACAGGGAGATGAGGTAAAACAGCTGGGATGGAGGGAAAGCGTAACCTCAGAAGTAAAGTCAGATGCCTGAAATAGAATGTCTCAATTTTTAAGCTTTGTCTGGATGGAAACAAAGCCTAGAAATGGTATCTTCTTCCAAGGAGTCATAATTTTTCCACTTGTTCATAATGACTCCTAAATAAGTCAGTACAGCTGTCACAGCTGGTAATTGTGGCTGGAGTCTAATTTGATTGTGGGAGATTATTGTGTCATGCAGGTCGTCAGACAAATCTCAAAATCAGACGTTACTACTAGCTAAACCAGTTTAATGATCCTTCAGGAGACAAGTGACAGACTAAGGTTGGGTCTACACTGGCAGTGGCAAATTTGCAAACAGTGCTATGGTAATCTCCTTAAACAAATACACCCCCAAAGAGAGTATTCTAATAGCGTAAAGCAAATTAAGCGCATCTACTGATATGATTTGCAAGATGCTTTCTGCCCCTATAGTAAGTGGTCTAATGACTGTTATGGTTGTTAATACTGAGATGCCTTTAATTGTGCAGCTTAGGTGTACAAGGTAACTGCTCTTGGGTATAGTAACTATGAGACCACCTTCAACATGCTCACTGGAGAATGAACTGCTTTAGAAATCCTGAAAAGGTTTCAGGTCTTGTTAGTTTTACAGTTCAACTGCATGTTGGCCCAGTGGTTTAATGCTCACTTGACCGATCACAATTAGTGCTGACTGGTAGAATGGCTAAATGGTGGCGGAACTGAGAAACACTTTCGCTTGCTTACAAGCAATGCTGAGGAACTGTTGATCATTTAGGCCCCTACAATTTTTGTACTGGCAAAATAATTTTGATTATGGGTCTGTTTTGGGTTTGTTTGGATTTTTTTTTACTAGAATAGCTATACTGACAGAAACTTTATGGTGAATGCAGTTATATCACTATAAGGGGTTAGAACCAATATAGTGTATTCTCCTCCCTGTAGAGGTATAACTATGGTGATATAAACTACCTTGATATTGGTCCAAGTCTGCCAGCACTAAAGTGGCTATACCAGCAGAGTTAGCACAGTACAAGCCCTTAGTTTCCCTGGTTACAACAGCAGTTTCCTCCTAGGTCTACTTTTAAAAGCTTAGTATGACCAAATATAAAGGGCTGTTTTGCCTTGCTCTCTTCTAATGTGCAGTGAATGAGTCAATATCTTTAGTCACTTTGAAATAATCCATTGCACAAAACGTTTTGTTTGGCCCAGAACCTCCTAAAATGGTGATGAATAAAAACAGAAGGGGTGACCTAATGACAATGTAGGTGTCAGGGGTGCATTTTATAGATGTCTGAGGATGAACAAGATGTAAATTGCACCAATGTAAGGTGCAGTCCAACAAGGCTTTAATATGAGAGGATCTGCCCTTGTGGGTCTGCCTGCAAAACGGGAATTTAGGTTCACTTGCTCTTAGCCCTCTGTGTTTTTTGGAATAAAATACAGTTACTTTAGTGTCAGAGGTGGGAGGGAAGCTTAAAAGGACCTTAACTCAGCTCTGTAGAAACATTTCCTCAATTTTTGAGAATTCCTGCAATATCCTTTTTGGGTCTCCTACGTGCCCATTGCTGTGATATCTAATATGAAAAACCAGCTCAGCCCTTTAACAACACTTTCTAAGAGTTCCCAGTGTTAGAAAAGGGAATGAATGGACTAAAGGTCTGCTACAGGGTGCTTGGGTTTACACACAGCATTGTGCTATAGACATGAGTAAAGGTGAGAGCAAGCAGCTGCACTTCCCCTATCAGTAAACCAACTGCTCTACAGATCGATTTCTCCACTTGAAGAATACTTTATTCTCCCCTGCTTTGCACATCCCTGAAAGGAAGCCATGCCCTGTCCTACTTCCCTCCTGAAAGGTGGATTGGCAGCTGTGACTGAGGAAGGGAGCACCTTCAGTGAGGGCACAACTCCTTGCTGCTCTGCCTCCTGCCCTGCCCAGAGGAGAGAGACGGGGCTGCTTGCTGTTGGGGGAAGAGAGGCTCATTCTGCAGCTTGCAGCAGAGACCCCTTCCCACCCCCCAACTGGGCCACTAGAATGCTGCAGGAATTCTCCTTGTCTCCTCTCTCAGCTGGCAGTGAGAACGCTGGGGGATGGGATGGGGGATCCCTGCACCAATTACCCCCATCCTCACTCGCAGCTAAGACAGAGGGACCTGACCGCTTAAATCCAGAGAACCAGGAGCGGCCCTTGGACTCCTCGTGCCAGCGAGGGGAGAGAGAAGCAGGGGATGCGGCTCCCGCTGCTGCACGAGAGGTGGGGTGCGCGTGGAGGGTCCCTGCTTCAGCTGGGGGCCGGAGGAGGAGGAGGAGAGCAGGGAGGCAGCCCAGGCCCAGAGTGATGACGCGTTTCCTGCTTTCCCTGGGTAGGGGGCTCTCTCAGCCCGGACTCAGCCGCAGCTGCAAGAGGCTGAGGACGGGAGCAGAGCGCAGGAGCGGGCGGCCCTGGCAGGCAAGGAAGGGGGGGAGGAAGCGAATTGCAGCAGGGGTCAGGCGCGTTGCAATGCAACAGTAACGCCTGGCTCGGAAGGAGCCTGCGGGGAGCCTTTTCCCTCTGCTGCTGTTGCACGTTGCATGGGAATTTCTCGTGTCTCCCACCCCCCCAGTCAAGGGGCTGATCCCTGCGTGCAGGGGCAGAGTCGGGGGAACGCAGAAAGCCCGGCCGTGCAAAGGGAGCGCTGGCTCGGCCGGGGAATGAGCCGCCTCCACCTGTTTTTTGCATGCAGCTAGTGCATTGCACTCAGCCTGGCAAGGAGACGGGGGGATTTTCCGGAGCCTGGCCGAGGGCTCCGGCTTGTCTCAGGCAGGGCACGGCTGGCTCCGCTCCCGTCCCTTCCCTCCCCCCCGTCCCTTTTCCGGTAATTGAGCTTCGCTTGCAGAGGGCAGCCCCCGATGCGCGGAGTGCCCGGCCCCGGGGCGAGCCCCGCGCTGGAACGGGAGCGTGGCCAGGCTCGTTGGTGGCCAGCTCCGTTCCGCGCGGTCCGACCCGCCCAGCGCTGTGCTCCCCGCAGGGCGAACCCTCCCGCGCGGCTCCCCTTCCCCAGCCCCGCGCCCGGTCCCCCCCGCGCCGCCTGCTGCCCCCGACCGAATCCGGGCGGGGCGCGGATCCGCTGCTTCCCCGCCCGCGTGCGGCGGGGCGAGCTCCGCGCGGAGACACCCGCGGCGGCTCGGCGTGGAGCGCGGCCCCCCGGCCGGGCCCGGCCCACGGCTCGGGTTGGGGAAGAGGGGCGGGAGCCATGTTTCTGTGACTCGCGGGGGGAGCCCAGCCGGGGCTGCTGGGGCCGGGCTGGCCCGGAGAGCGGGGCTCGCCTCGCACGGCCCCGAGCGCTCGGCGCCGACCTCTCCCAAGGGCGATCCCGGCCGCGCGCTCCGCGCACCGCGGGGGAGAGCCGCTCTCCCGGGCCCGGCTCTCCTCGGGCGGCCGCGGCAGGGCAGGGGCGTGGGAGGCGGGGGCGGCTTTTCCCACCGCTGCCCTGCCCCCGACAGGCTTCCGGACTGGGGTTGGGGGCGAGCGTCTCTGGACGAGGGGCGGAGGGTGCCCGGCCCGCCTGGAGTGCCCGTGGGGGCTGCTCACGGGGATGTCCGTGGGCTGGGGCTGCTTTGCCTTTCAAACGATCCTGCTCGGCGCATGGGCTCGCTTGCTGCCTTCCCCTGCCTTCGGGTGGATGCTGCGGGGGCCCGCGGTTCACCGTCAGCAGGTTCGGACCGCAACGGGAGCTCTGCGGCAGGGGCGGGTTTAAAAGGATATTTGCAATTTGGGCAGTCAAGTTGGTGATTCTTCTTAATGCTGTCCTAGGTTATTTAAATCATTTGCAGGGTTGTGGGGTTTTTTTGCTTTTCAGTAAGTCTAGACGTTAGAGGTGTCGCATCCACTTCTTTATAGTCTCCTCCAAACCAGTACTGTAATGTTTGCCTTACAGGAACAGGGGAAGGTTCATCGATTTTTCAAAAAGGAATCCAACATATTAAACAATTGTTCTCTTCCTTTCCAAGTCTTGTAAAAATGTACTTTGTCAAATTGAACTCGGGAGCCAACTTTCATCCATGTTACTTCCATGCCAGAGAGTGTGCTCTAAGTTTGAAAGTATGCTTCTAACAAACATTAGTTCATGCTGTGTGAAGGTTCTCCATGAGCAGGGAAAGAAAAAACCTAAGTGTGCCTGGCGGTAATCTTCCTATCACTTCCTCATGCTGGAAGAAAAATTCTCACATTGTTTGCAGGTAGCATGCGAAACAGTACATCTCCTGCAAACTCATTTATTCTTCTTTGTATGGCAGTGTACTGCATGCCAATATTGATGAAAGCTGCCAGTATTAGTCATAATATATACAGATCTAGCACATGGAAAATTTCCATATGTTGACGCTGTTTGAGATAACAAATAACTGCTGTTTAGCTAGCATAAGTGAGTCTAACTTCTAACTCCAGCGAAGGAAAGTTGAGTGTAAACTGGTTGGTTTGTTTAAAAACAAATTAACCAACTACTTGAAAATAGCTTGATAAATTATTATTATTCCTGTGATCTGCATCCTATATGAACTGGATGCCATGGATATTTTTGACTTTTTAAGGACATAAGAACAGCTATACTGGGTCAGACCAGTGGTTCATCAAGCCCAGTATCCTGTCTTCTGGCAGTGGCCAATACTAGATGCTTTAGGGGGAATGAACAGAACTGGTCATCAAGTGATCCGTCCCATTTCCATCTTCTAGCAAACAGCAATCCCTGCCCATCTGGCTAATAGCTGTTGTATAGTAAATAATCCTCCATGAATTTATCTAGTTCTTTTTTTAACCCTGTTATAGTCTTGTCCTTGACAACATTCTCTGGCAAGGAGTTCCACAGGTTGACTGTGCATTTTGTGAAGAAATACTTCCTTTTGTTGGTTTTAAACATGCTGCCTATTAATTTGGTGACCCTTAGTTCATGTGGTATGTGAAGGAGTAAGCAACGCTTCCTTATTTACTTTCTCCACACCAGACAGGATTTTATAGACTTCTATAATATCTCCCCTTAGATAAAATCCCTTCTATCCTATTCCCCCCACTTTTCCAAACTGAAAAGTCCCAGTTTCATTAATCTCTCCTCATATGGAAGAGAGATTAATTTTATTCACTAGTTGCTGCAAAACAACAGGATTATGAAAGTGACAGGATTATGTTGGGTTCTCTTGCTTGGCCATCAGCAGCAGAATTGTGGAATTTAAGTCAGGTTATTGATGGAATATTTGGACCTGGATCCAGAGCAAATGCCGTTTGACTTCTGCTCCCCAGGCTGAGTTGGCCAGGGTGGCAGAGACACAGTAGCTCAGTTTACTAATTTTGTACCTCAAACTTCACAGCAAATATGGAACCTCACAATAGCACTTCTAGTGATTTTACAGCAGGGGCTCCCAACCTATGGTTTGCAGGCCATATATGGCCCACCAGTGCATTTCATAAAGTCCATGGCCTATCGGCCAATTCATCAGTGTTTTGTCATCATGTTTACATCATTTTAGTTTACACCAGTGTGTCAATAAACAATATGGTACATAGAAACCACCTATCTAAATACCTACAAAACAAGCTGAACTGAAAATAGAAATCCGTACAGGTGACTAAATCTTATTAAAACATAGAATCTGTTTGGCCCACACAAGTTTGTGCTTAGGTTTATGTGGCTCTCCTGTGTAGTAAGGTTGGGCACCACTGCTTTACAGTATTAACTGTATTGCTTAAGTTTGCATGTTGCTGCATTGCTGACCTGCATACTGTTAAAATAACATCATCTGTTACATGATATGTGGCGGAATGTGGTACACTCTCACTTGAATCTATTTGAAATGTTGCCATAATACCGTAGTAGTGACCAACTCCCCCTCCCCCCCCCAGTGGTTAAACTAGCAGGGATCATAAGATAATGGAGGTGGGGGTGGAAATGAATTTACCTTCTGGAGGGATCACTGTGAGCTGCCAAGGATTAAGTAGTTCAACTTTGAGCTCATTTGTTATGCAGTTTGATTTCTTTTATCAGTTGCCAGCTAATCAAACTGCTGAATCCTATTAAATTAGAAAAATCACCTGCAGTTAATTTACAGCTGTAATAGCACATAACTGCTTTATATTCTATGCAAGTCTTGAGGTTTTGTGGCTGGAAAGATGTCTCTAGCATGTGTTGAAATTGTGTGATGTAGCTTGAATAGGATAAGTTTTGTGGTGACTTACAATCTCTGCTTGTGAAAGCTCTTTCCTCCCCTGTTACCAAGCCTGGAGGGGTCCTGACTCATTGAAGCAAGGATATTCATGGGTTTCAAAACGTGGTTTATATAATGTATGTCTGGTTTCTGCCATACTAGTATGTGGGCTGGGCACAGGCACACTGAACCAGAGCTGCCAGTGCTGAATTAACCATTAGAGCTAGACAGCAGTGCAGGCATCCAAGTTCATTCATTTCCATGGCATTCGGCTACTGGTGCATTATTCCAACCTATATTGTCAGCATTCTACCACTTAATGTGGTGTCTGAAGTAATACCTATATGAATCATAGGTCAGCCTCAGAAATTTCAGTTAAACATCCAAGTTTTCTGGCATCTTAGGTTTGCAAAATTGGCCTAAGTATCTTGCTAGAAAGGGCTTTGGCTTTCAGGTGTTGCTGTCCCACCTAGGCATAACTAGGACAGAGAGAGGCAAGAAAGTGTGTGTAAAACACTATACCTAACTTGAGTGCATCAAAGGCTTGCTTCAGGTTTACTGTTTGTCAGAAGTTTGGTTTGCATATTTGCCCACTACTCCGTCCTTACTATTTGCAGACAATTGGATGCAGATAAAATAGCAACTAGAATGGGTGAGTCATTATGAAGGATGGAGAAGCTGCCTGTAATACCGTATTACATGATCAAACTGTTGGATTTTTATTGTGGTGCTTGCTGCATTATTACAAAGGATTAATTCAAGAAGGCATTACCTGCACGTAGCAGGAAAGGGGACAATAGCATCAGATATTTACCCATTTAACCATACTTAAAAGACAATATAGGTGTCATTGTCTTTTGAAGATTTACCTCTGTTTATGCTGATTTCAACAGTCTGGCTTGTAAACATGGGAGAGGGGATCCATGTGAGGAAAAACTGGAACCAAGAATTTAGGGGTGCATGAAGAACCCTTGGAGATGGGAAAGAGGGAGACAGAGACTGCAGGGGAGTCCCCAGATGTTGGGGTGTGTGGGACGAGCCTAGGCCTACGTAGGACTTAGGTAAGATTGATGTGTGTAGGCTATTGTATTTAAACCCCTTTTCTCTCATGCTTTGTTCCTACTGATGAGATTAAATGAAATCATACTTTTTTCACAAATAAATATATCTGGGCACTGAATTAACTGCTAGTCACAGCTCCTGAAGAGAAGACTTGCCGGTGGTTGAGCCCAGTCAGACCTTCTGGGCAAGCATGATGGATGCATTGGTAAAATGGCAGTGGGCCCAGACTAAATGTGGGGAATTGTAAGACTCCACCCCAGGAGTAGTGAAGGCAACACGCCTGTCGTCGGAGGGGTGCACTCAGGGACCAGAAAAAGAGACAGAGGTGCAGCTATCTCTGAAACCATGACAGAAGTAACCCACAATGCTTGATGCTGAAATGTGAATATTGAGTTTTTAGGTTTCAGAGTATTCAGTGAAGCTGTGCCAGTGCTGGGGATCTTGCTTCATGTTGGTGTTTGGTACTCAAATCGAAGCTGCTACATTCTCATTGGTTTCCAGCCAAACCAATAAATTGGGATTCTGTCTTCAGAGATCCACCCCCTCAGTTCTCAAAGTTTTACCAAAGCATCCTAATAAAACTAGAAAACTGAATGGCTGAGTTTGCTACGTGATGGTTAACATACAATATAGTCACGTCTTAAAATACCTTCACAATATTGTGGTGCTAATTTCTCACTCACTTGAGTTTGTCTTTTTACTTGGCAGCAGCCCTGTTTTTGCCAAGCTGAGGTCAGGTTGGTACTTGAAATGAAACAACCTACCGTCTCTCTCGTATTCTGAGCTGTTATCTTTCTGTAGTTGTGCGCTGGAAAAAAAGTGTCAGAACTTATGACAGAAGCACAAAAGAGTCTTGTGCTTTAATATCTGATAGCTTTCATATGGTTGAGAGTTCCTCTTTCAAAAAGATGATTTCTCACCTTTGGGAAGAGGGGGAAGATGTTCATGTTACTAAATCATAGTGAATAACAATTAAAGGAATAAGTGACGAGTGGTACTATCTGGGTCACTTCACTTTTTGGCCAGTGTGATATAACTGATATTTTTGTCAGTTGTGGAGTTGGCACTAATTCCGGTTGTGTCTCATGAGCATTTAGGAGTTTAACAGGACTGGAGTATGGGATTAGCAATTGATGTGGTAGAATTGTGTCACTGTAAAAGGGCCTCACTGATACGTCTGCTTGAGCATTGCCTAAATCACTCCTTATATATCCTGTTTTGCATTTCACTATTCTGGAATTTAACTATTTCACAGAACATTTGAGTGTTATCTGAGCATAAAATAAAAGTGAAGACTCTTTGAAACTAAAGCCTTTTTAGCATTAGTCTGTATGCATGGGAACTTTCACTCCTCTTAAGGTTATTGATGGCAGGACTGGCTACTTGCAGTTCTTTTCTGACTGCCACTAACTGACCTAATAAATAGGAATGGTTCGCCTAGCATGGAGGAGGTAAGAAATGAATCTTTATCAGAGACGGTCCTTGGGTGAGGAAAAGGACAATTGGTGAGAGAAAGGACAAGACAAGGAAGACTTTTTGTAGCAATAATACATGAAATGCTGAAAGATCTGTTAAACATCTTGCACTGTTGTGTCCCCCAGACAGAATCAAACTGCAGCTAGGCAGGTGTTTTTATATTAAACCAAGAAGCAGAAGAAAGCATAGCAACTTAAATTACAGATTTGAAGTGTGGCACACATGGAATTTTTGGAATATGATTTCCCAGTCAGCCAGGATTTTTGTGAAATACATTTCAACCTAAGGAAATAATTGCCTTGATTTTCTCCAGGGCAGAGAAATGGCTCCTGTTTGCAAGGGATAATTCAACTATCCAAGGAAAGGCTCAAAAGAGGCAGCCACAAGTGCTGAAGAAGAACATGGTGTTAGGCATGGAAGTCAGGAGGAAGGACAGACAGGTGGAGAATGCAGACATCCTGATACAGTGTGTATTGTGAAAAGCAACATTAAAGGCAGGCGGAAAAACCCCAACCTATGTGTTAAGGATGTGGGAAAGGGCTACTTTTGTATCCATACTGAAGCTAGTCCAGAGAGAATACATGTATTGACAAAGGATGTGGTGACCTCTAAAAACAATCCAAGAACATGCATGCAGCCCAGGGAGTAAACTACCACCCATTCAGCTGCTGTATTTGCAACTTCATGTATAAGGCCAAACACCAGCTTGAATCCAGCTGGATTGCACAAGCCAGCTACAAAGTAATCCAGCAAGTTCTAAAAGCAACAATGGAGAACTGTGACCAGTTGCTGGCTAAGTACAGTAAAACCACTCTGGGGCTAGTGTGCAAACAAAAACGAATTAAAACCGGTGCAAAGAGGTAAATGTTTGGACTTCATAGTTGGTGAGACAGCGATATTCTTCTCTGTTGGGCAGCACAAATTTATTACCCAACAGTACCAGAATATTCACATAAGGAGTGAAAACAAGTTGGAGTAGACAACATGGGCCTGGTCACAGTATTGCCAGAAAGTAGTAGGACATACTAAAGACATGGATACATAGAGGACAAGCTCAAGTTAGATGATCTCCAGGTGTAGCCATGAGATGTCGAAATGGTGAGTTTTTGTCATTACGAGGGCAGGGGGAGCCATTGAAGAAAGTGACAAGCTTGATGAGTGGGGGCTTTCTGAGAGCTGTCAAAATGAGTGGTGAGTGGGTCAGCGGTTGATATGAATTCATGCAAAAACGCTGAACGGAGCACTGAAAAGAAGCTGAAGATGCACTTTACCTACGATACCAGCATGCAAGTCTCCCACTCTTAAATAATAATGGGTGCTGGAATAACCATGTAGGGTAACTTTACCATTCCTTCTGACAAATGATGCTGGGCACATGGGCCAGTGGAAATTGATTTGGGCTCAAGTGTTTAAAGATAAAGTGAATCAGATGGAAGAAGGATTTGCAAGCATCAAGATTATGGTCAGTGATGACATGATTGCAAAAGAAGGGGCTGTTATGTGATCAGGACCATGATTGCAAATTGCATCTCCTTCGCAGGTGCTTGGACTTGAATACAAGGCTGGATGCAGAAGAGCTGAAGGCCTGTACTAGCAACCGCTGGCCCTAACAAGAAATCAAATGCACTCCGTTTTTGGATAAAACGTAGCAACCTGCATGGAACCTAGAGGATGAGCACTGGTTGCAGCATTTGGAGGAGGCCACAGATAGTCTCTCACTGGGGCGTTGAGGGAGAGGACTGTCCAGTTGTAGCCAAAACTTGTCTGTAAATAGTGTCTTTAGCTACACTGGCTCTTTAAAACAAGAATAAACTTTAAAATAATCCAGCATTGGGGTGTAGGAAGCAGATGTTGCTTGTCTTCAGGCTGGCTGTGATCTCTCTGCTTCGGCGTGGTGTGCTGGGCATCACTACAGAGACTTGGGAAACCTCTGCCTCCCTGTCACACCTCATGTCTCTGTGAAGGAATAATGTTAATTCACTGGTATAGTGCTTTGGGAAGGGATGATGCGCTAACTGGGTGCTGAGTCAAGCCACTGTGTGATGAGTCTTCAGGCGGATGGAGTGGGACAAAGACCATCAGCAGGAGACTTGACCAAAATGGGGAAGGGTGTCGTTTGGGTCTATCTTGGCCTAGCAACAAGGCTTGGTGCTTGTTGTTGAGTTTTACCCAAGGTACATATGAGTTCATTTGACTGAATATACATGAAATTAAAATATGGTAGGAAACAAGCTATTGAATGGATAGAAAGGAAATCCTAATGAAAGTGTTAACATCACCAAGAAATAAGAAGTAAAATATAAGATTTGTGCTTATTCCGAAGTGTGGGAAAATCAATTCATTTAAATTCTTCATGATTAAATATACCAGTGGAAAAAAGTTGAGTATATTGAAATGGATGACAAGATCACATCCAAAAGTAGCTACAACATTAACTTTTTTCAAACATTCAGAACATTTTTAAACATAAAAATTCAGGAGCCCCTGTTTGCCTGTGCTACCCAAAAAATTGTAAAGCCAAATGTGATGATTTCATGAACGAGGTGAAGCTTTGAACTAGTTAAGGTTGCAGACATTTATGTTAACATATCATTCAGTGCAGGACAATGTGACCCCGTCTTCCTTTGTGTCACTGATTCCTGCATGTACTCCATTGGCTAGATTCAAACAGGTAAGTCCTCTACTGTCTTCTGCAGTGGAAGAGAGGATAAACTGAGGAAGAAAACATACCTATGCTGAAAAAAATACAAGTATCATCATCAAACATGGATAGTCTACTGAGGACTGTTGGGCCAGCCAGAGCGGCCATGGTTAATGGTGTCATACCAGGCATGATGCAGTGAAGTTCACAGATAATCCTACAAATCCTTGGCGTGACCCTGCAGGCAGTGCCAGGTAGGATCAGGGCATGTATAGCTTTGCTTGTTGATGGAGAGTCCAGTCTGCTGGGATGTCTTTTGTCCTGCCTGGTGATGTGACTGAAGAGCATGCAGTGTCAGTTATTAAAATAACAAGCGATTGAAGGAAGGCTACGTTGCTGAGGTTATGACATTTCTCACAAAGTCAACTACTACAAGGCAACTGGGTCAAACAATGGAATTGACTTAGTAGAGATTGCAAATATACACGCAGGACAAGTGCATTCCTATTTAATGTTATCATTGATTCTCTTCTGAAATGGAGAATTAGAGTTCAAGTGGATGAAGATAGCTTCCTCTCATATTTGGATGGCCTCTGTTGCTTGCATCTGATGACAAGAATAAAATAAAAGATGCAGTCAAAACTAACTTATCATGTATACACGTCCAGCGTGCTACTACAGTATTAAATCATTCTATGGACATAATTTCTTAGAAAACTATAGTCCGTATAGCCAGCTGAAAAGGGAGAATAGATGCCCCATAGAGTGACATATCATGGCATTCCAAAAGACACTCCTCTACATTTGAGTCCAGTTACAGTAAGAGATGAAATGCTGCCTGAGCTCAAAGTTGACTGAGGTCTTAAAATAGTGAGTGTGTTGTGTAGCCAGGGATTTTGTAGAGTGACACTAAATGGAAAACACTCAACATAACAACAACATTAGAAGGATGACTGAGTTAAAAAGATGAAAAATGGATGAGAAAACAACCTTAAATTTCATTCTTTCTTTCCACGGTTCCACAGATTTCTATCTCAGTTCTTTTGGTGAAATAGGTGGTTGGTTCACGGAATCAAAATAACGCAAAACAAAGTGGGGAAAAAAGACAAGGCAGTGGAATTGAGAATTATTTACTTTTTAAAAGACCTGCATTTCTATGAAACCAGATCAGTACTCACAGGACATACCGTAAGCATGATTGGGTTGGTTTGGTGCTGACTATGTTGCCGTGTCCATTATCACTGTCACCAGTTCAGCTTCACTGTGATACAAAAGTGCTGAGAATTCTTCATGTTCAGGGATGGCATCTTGGGAGCAAGCAAAGAGCACATGGCTTTCCCTATGAAACGGCCGGGATCTATTTTTCTATCTTGTCTGTCTCGTGAGGCCATTTCTACACTGAAGTGGCAGTGTGCATGAGATGAGCTAATATATTAACTAATTTTGTAAAATGCACCTTTTCTTGTAGTCCAAACGTTGTTTTAGAGCCTTCAACCAGGTTAAGAGGTGGTAGTGGGTGGTGGTCTTTAACTTAAAATATCTTGGTTGCGCTCCCTGCGAGCTGGGCATTTTCTGATAAGTTAAAGGTAATCTCTCCACCCTGTGCGAGGAGTTGAACACCTTCCTCTTTGTTACCTATTTTCAGACAGAGGGATTTTGTGTTTAATAGTAAGCTAACTGAAGTGTAATTGTTGTCTCACGGTAAAATTCCATTTCAGACCAGGCACCTGCTGATTTTACTGTGAGGTGTCTAAGTGAGGTCGGCTGTGTACTCCCCAGCATGTGGTTTACCTACCATTGCGCTTCCACATTTTATCTTTGCCTGCTTACTGGCTCAACTCGAGCAAGTCTACTAATAGCTCGCTTTGTCTGAACTTGGATTTAAAGAGGTGGCAACACATGTTGAATGTCTTCGGAATGTGATTGTGAAAACATGGTGGTATATGCCAGGCATTCGATACTTCTGGAACAGGGGCACTCCAACTTTTTTTGCTGGAACCCCCTTTGAAGATATTTCAGACTTGCCCCCCTCCCTTACCATGCCACTCTTTGGCACTGCTGGTGGCGGCGCTGCCTTCAGACCTGGGTGCCCGACCAGCAGCCCCCAGCTCTGAAGGTGCCCAGAAGCAAGCATGGCAATACTACGACTCCCATTTGGGTCGGGATCCCCAGTTTGAAAAATGCTGTTCTAGAGCACGTTAATGAACTGTTCTTCTAATGTAAGACCCATGTCTAAACAAAGCCGCTGGTTACCCATATCTCGCAGACTAGCTGACATGTCATTAGTGAAGTACTGTGAAATCCTCACGCAAAAGTGCTCACAGGTGCGAAGTGTTGACTAAAGACCCACAGCTGGTTCTCCAAAACTAAATGGAGTCTCTTGAAAGAGCTGCCTCTTCCAAGTGGAGGGGACTGGAGACATCTAAAATTTTAACCTTTTCAGAATGTCCACATTCAAAAGCAGCTGATAAGAAGGATTCTGCTGGTGGCATTTACTGAAATGTTCCCAATTTCAACAGTCCTGCTGTGCAACAAGCCTTGAGAAGAAATCAACAGGGAAATATGATATATCTGTGACAGCCCTTCAACCATACTAAGAAGCCAGATGCAGAATTGCTCGTTATGTCTCTGCTTGTCTCTGTTTAAAGCGGGTTTAAATGGTGTTAAATATGAAATTGTCCAGGTTGTAATGCAGTGTGCTGTGCATGCGTAGTACACAGTTATTCTTATAACAATCTAATTGCTGTTGCACCCTGTCATCGACTTTTTATTTTTTCCCTCTTCCTCTCCTTCATTCTTGTGTCTCAGTTTTCCTGCTGACACCATGGCCTGCCACAATTCCAGGCTTTGGCAGATTTACTAGTGTGCAGCCCTATCTGCGAAAGGAGCTATTGCTCTGATATTACTGACATATGTAAGTTTTCACCTGTCGCATTGTCTCTTAATATAATACATGCTTTCACTATGAAATGTTACGGCATGGAGTCTTCCAAAGGGGAGTATCTTGTGGAAATACATATTTACAACATCAATCTATATCTTTCAGTGAGGGTTCATTAAATAGTATGCATCTGATCCAACAAGTAAGTGAAGCCGTGCTATAAAGTTGGGAAATTAATTGGGAGTTTGCTGAATGATCTTTCCCTTGATTTTTTTTGAGTCTGACTGTACTGTCAATTCCACATCGGAAACTTGTTTATTTGTGCTAATAAACTTGCTTGTGCTCAGCTCCATTTCAAAAAGTGTAGAGACCTGAGAGGTAGAATTAAGTAAAATGTGATTGGGCTGAAAAGTTTTCATTACTACAAGCTCCCAGATGACTCTGCTGCCTTTTTGTAAGCAGAGCTGGTATTGCTGTTGAGGTATCCTAACACTTAAATGTAAGAGCCGATCTTAAGCAGCTTATAATGTGGCCCAACTTTAACTATTTGGTGTGAATTTCCATATCAGTTGTCTCCTTCCAGCTGAATTACTTGCAGACTTTTGGCTAAAGTGGTCCATCGGTTTCAGGGAACAAGTTTAGGAAAATGGCTGTACATCTTTTTCATTAAGAAGCTCTAGTGTATGTGCGTTGAAGTAGAGGCTTCATTGGGTAAACAGGGTTGTGATTAAGAGGCAATTGGGAATTTTTAGACAAAACGGCTTTCGTTGTAGGATGCTGATTTATCATATCTGCAATGTTGCCATTTTAGTCCGCTTCTAGTTGTTCTGCCAAAGGTAATCAACCCATTCCTTTTCAGCAGGAAAGCCACCTAAATCATTGCCCACCTTAGGGAATTCTCAGTTCTGTTTTACCGCTGAACTTCGAAGAAAATCATGGTTTGCTATTTGATGAATGTTAATAGTTGTGACTGAGACAAACGAACACCCTTGCAGAGTAACAAATGAGGAATGGAATGGAAGTTAACATGCTATAGAATCTTAAGTTGTATCGATTAGCTTAATACATATGGTGAAAACACACCAGCTACCCAGGATGCATAATTATAAATGACTGTCTTGGTTCTTGTCTATATTACCTTGCAACTTTTTGAAGAATTGTTGACTCACCAAGCTAAGCAAAGATAAGGATATTGACACAAGTAATGTAACTCTTCATGGTAATGTGAACCTAAAACATAGATTCTGCTTTTAGAAATACTAGCTGTCATTTTGAAAGTAATCCTGGAGATATATCTGCAAAGGCGCTTTCTTCTGTAGAGCCCCCCCCCCCCTTTTTTTTTTTTTTTTAAAGTCTTCTTCCCTGCTCAGGGTAAAACACCTTAATTTTCTGTTGGTAGTACCAGTTGTGGTGGGTGCTTGCAAGAAGACATGAAACTTTCCACATAGAACTCTGAATAGCAGAGTTTTATACTGGTTTTTGTACTGCACCTTTTGATAAACATGATGCTAAAGTACATCTCCATTTTATTCTTCAAATGAACAATGATAGTGCATTTTGTCTGTAAGACTCTCTGCTGATTATTATGGCCGTGAATAATTCATGCCCCTTCCAACAGTGCAACAAATTGATTTACAGTCTCTTGAGCGAAGGAGGATCTGCAAACCAGCTCCCTAATATGATTAACTACAGTACTGGCTGCCATTCAACATTTTTTCTAAAAAAAAGTAGTGGCATAACTGGAATATAGTATAACAAATATTTCCCAGTGCAGATAGGGTAGGAAAACATTTGAACAATGACTCACCAATAAGATTAATTTCCTTTCAGTATGCCTAACCAGTGGTATTGTGGCTTTTTTTTCAAGCCCAAAGCTTCTGATTTAAACAGTCAATCAGTCAGAGAGACCTTGTTCAGTCGAATGTTGCCTGACAGCTTGGGAGGTAGTGTGTGCATGTGGAATCCTGTTCCTCATTGGTATTTTTGAGCTATCATGGGAAACAACTAATCAAGTTTTTTCAACATGCATGCACAGTTGTTCTGCGCTAGATACTCTGCATGTTAGGGAGCCTCTGTGTGGTAGGAATTCTTGTTCCTTAATTGTAAGTATATTAAGGTAGAAATGGTCTGTTTAATCTGTACAGTGCTTGTCAAGCTGTCTGGAATGCCTCATGACCATGAGTGCCAACTTTAGAGCAGACTGTTACAAATCAGGACACAAACCACCAACTGGTAGTGTGTTCTATCCTTAGATTTTACCAAGCAAGTATCCAGGTTGAACTCCTCAAGCACTGTATCCACATTAACATGAAGTCCCAGACAGTCCCCTTGTGCACTCCAGTCTATCTTGCCATGCAGGTAAGCTTGCCTTTGTAATAGATGGTCCCTTACACCAATTCACCAATATTCAGGTTATTCTCAGTCCCAAAGACCAGTCACTTACCTCAGGTCCCCTAGATTGCTCACTAAACACAATGCTTTCAGCCAATCCTGTAATAAAGAAACAAAAGGTTTCTTAACTAGGAAGAAATAAGAGTTATTTAGAAGGTTAAACAGATAAACATGTACGCACAAATTGTTACGATCTTAGTTTTCAAAAGGTAATAGATAGAGCTGTAATATGCAAGCTCTCTATGTCCTGTATGGGTAACCCAAGCTAATCAGTTTGGGGATCCCTTGCTTATGCTTTAGAAATATTGCCCTCTCCAAATTGCAAGCAGCATAGTGATAATTTCGCTTTAATATTTTATTCCCTTCCCCCAGTGTTTAAGCTATGATCGGATGCAGCAGCATGTTCTATGCATGTATCCTTTTCATGGGTGTGAGGAAGCTATCAAGTCTTTTGTCTGTTGATGTTTCAGAATGGTTTGTTTGGTGTTGATAGGCCTTGTTTTGCTAGTAAACTAATATTTCACACTTGGTAAAGCTTCTTTCCTGCCTTGAGGCGGGGAGGGTTTACAGTCTTCACAAACATTTAAATATTACCTTATAATCTGGTGTATAGATATTCTAATGAGATTAATACACACAGTATCCTACAAACTTTTCAGAAAATCTAAACATATTAATATAACTCTAATTTCTGTTTTTAATTTCTAATTTAATTTCTAAATTAGAAATTTCTAATTTCTGTTGCTTCTCCTCTCAGCACATTGGTAGTCACTTCACACACTATTCTATACTTGTGGGAGGGACAGCATCCAGTCAAAATTCACTCTGTCATTCCCTTTATCCTCAATACCTGACAAAACTCCTACGTGCTGTAATACCAATAGAAAACTGCTGCATAGGTGGGCAGTTGAGATTGCTTCTATTGATTAACACAGAATCGCATGCACAAAGCTCATCTGTACTGAAACATGTATATTTTTATATATCCCCCCCCACTGGTGTCTCATCCACCTATTACTTTGTCTTTTTAGACTGTTAGCTCTTTAAGGCAGGCTTTGTCATGTATTTTAGAGCAGCATCTATGCATTGCAGTCCTGCTACAATATATATACTCATGACATAACAGCATAAGAGTCTATCTTTCTGCACTAATTAATGAGCAGACAGTTACCGTGAGGATCAGGTAACCTCTGTTTAACTTGCCTCTTGTTCGTGTTCCAGTTTATGAACGGAAAGCCTATGAATGTGCATTGAAAAACGAACTTTCCTGGTGTATTATACGCTGCCAACTTCTTCAGGCAAGTGTCTTTTTGGGTGTTAGGTGGAGGCTTCGCTGCAGGCTCTGCTGTGCTGCTTAACAGTTAGTGAAGCTGGATATGCGGGGAGAGGTGTCTTAATGGAGCAGTTATGAATAGCAGGAGACTTAATTTTCTGTATTCCAGGTTCTTGGACTTTAACCCGAACACATGCTGTGCTTGTTAATAAATAGGGCTCCATATAAGCAGCTGTTTGACCAATAGTAACACTCCTTAAAAGATTCAAAGGGGTAGCTGTATTAGTCTGTATACAGCAAAAACAATGAGACTCCTGTAGCACCTTAAAGACTAACAAATTTCTGTGGGCATAAGATTTAATGGGCTGCAACCCACTTCGTCAGATGCAACTCCTTAAAAGACTGAAAAATGACCGAGGACTTGTGAGATGTTGATTTCAAAAGGGGGAGCTGCAGCCTGCTTGGTTGCTAATGGAAGCATTATGTGCTATGCTTGTTCAGTGTGGACGTGAGTAAGATGGTACATGGTGTCTCCGTTTAGGACCCGAACAGACCTGTCCATAGTCCATGCAAAGGTTTACGTTTAGGAAATTTCCTCTAGGCACTATTATAATTTATCCGACACTATGCCATTAAATCCCTTGGCTGATATGACTGACTTGCTATCATGTTTATTTTTGGTTGTTGCCTTGTTTGGGAGAGATCTGTTAATAAGGAGAAGTGGTAACCTGATAGACAAACCCTTACCGAGGTTTGGCTTGTTGGATATTTGAATGAATATCTGTAGACCCTATTGTGTGATTGCAGTCTGACATCTATGACTTTACCCCATCGTTCACTAGCTGAGATGTGCAGCAGGGAACTGAATCTATGTCAGTGGAGAGCTGGTCGGTCTTCACTTTAGAAGAGGGATCAGGGACAATATTGTCAGAAACACTATTAAACCGTACATCTTCCATTGGGGCAGCTGAACTGGTGCTGCCACTGAACAAGGGGCTGGTGGTAGAAGCCCCATCCACAACTCGGACCTTTCACCTGTCAGTAGTTTTGACTGCAGGTATCGAGCACCATCTCCCAAGAAATAAGTTTTACCAGAGGCAGATCTGTAGATTCTACCCTCTTGCCATTACTTACTCTGCTGTCCAACTGGTCCTGCCTCTCTTTGGCAGCTGGCTCCAACGTAACTGCTCATTTCTTCGGCTTTTGCCATTTCTCTCAGCACTTCTTTTCGCATGGCTGTGCTCTCTGTTGACCTAAACTTGTCATCTCATGACTCTTCTTAGTTTTCCCCTTGTGCCGCTTTGTGACCGCTTTCTCCTACATGGCTCTCTAAACCTTTTTCCCCTCTCACTTGGAGTGCCCCCTTGAATCTTGCTTCTCAGTTTGCTGTCACCACTGACTCCTACTTTGAATCCTAAAGCAGAATCTTTGCCTTAGGTAGCACCAAAAACGTACATGGTGCTTGAATTACAGTATGTTAACTTAGTCAAAAGAGCCAGTTTCATTTAAATCTTTGATCTACAGCTGTTGAGGATATGCAGAGCATTAGTTGCAGAGAAGTATCTTGACATCATCTTGCGAGTCTGGGAATGCAGCAGGGTGGATTGATTTAAATCCAGGCAATTTAAATCATTGATTTAAATCACGAATTAAATCACCAAGAGAAAATCATTGATTTAAAACAAGTTTCCCACTGATATGACTTGACATATTTCTTAAACAATGGTGCAATTCTAATCACTAAAACATGTTAATTTACAGCTCAGTACAGCATTTTACAACATCTAGGAGGGTATACTTTGTGTAATTATTTAGATAACTTGATTTTTATTAATTTAGGGCATAGAATAGAATACTCATGACTTGTGTCAAGCTGCAGATGCAGCAGCTGTGCATTAGGAATGGTAAGAACTAAATCACACACAAACACAATAGCACTTACATTTTATTAAACTAAATCTTAAATGTTTCACATTTACAATTATAGCAATCTCCTGAGTTGCCAGCTGATGGCTGTCCTTAAACTTTTTTTTAATTTTCAAATTTTGTTAACTCTAACAAACAAGTCATCACAACACTAATTGTATGCTGTCCTTAAAACTTCTACAACTAGCTTTCATCTTCCCCACCCCACTGTCTTTTTTATTCATAGACTGAAACAGAAATATGAGTTATCCTGCTTTTTCAACTCCCTGTTGATTTCTTAGTTTTGAGTGAATAATACCAAACAATGAAAATGTTTTCTCTGTGCCTGCAGAGGAAGCTACTGCTGTGAAAAGTTAGCTTAGCATCTGAAGGAACTCTGTTTCAAAGTGCCTGGCTAACAATTTCCACCAGTTCAAGGGGGTGACTTTGTTCAAAACATCATCAGTAAACATGTACTGTTCAAATGGTTCTGCTTCAGCCCTGAAATATGTTATGACAGGCATAACTGAGGAGTGATTTTGAGATGCCCATGCCATGGCAGCAGCATCTTCTTCAGAAGTTAGGCATCTACCTTTATATCTGGGGTCGAGAATGTTCACAAGAAAATGAGGTGGAGTTAGTGCTTGATCCATTCACTTCTTTATTGCCTGCAGTTAAACTTTTTGATGAGGTTTTTCTTTCTTCAATGTCTCTTGAAGTGCCTTCCAAATTTCAACTGCATCAGCAATGCAGCAACAATTTCTTTGAAGTTTGTTTAAGGCTATGGATATAGGCTTCGGTATACTGAGCATATCCTCTACGTTCCTCTTTAATCCAATGTTAGATACTTTGGATGAAATACTTCCATCTATTTTATCACTGTTTTCTTCACAAAGTTTTATGGGAATAGGCCAGTTCTTAATAAACTGTTCAAAACAATCAACCACAGAATTCCATCGAATATCTTGGGGGAGAATTAGTTTGGATTCTCTTGTTCTCTGAAGCAAAATGGTTGATACGGAAGTATTTTGTGACTTCAGTAACATTTTCTTCTATTCCCGGAGAAGATATATTTAAGTCTTTGGCTAAAAGATGCATTAAATAGGGAAGTCTGGCCCTATGTTATTAAGGAGCATCCTTCTGTTTCTTCTTCTAAATATCTTCTCATCTTTGCCATGTTTGCAGCATTGTCTATGACAAAACTGCACACGTGACAGTTGAATTTTTATACACAGTTTATTACAGACTTCACTGCCGCTTTTAAAAAAATATTCTGTTGTGTGAGCTTTTCCTAGTGTATCTATTGTTTCTGAAATAGATGCAATCCCATCTTCCACTGTCATACACACACACGTTACTGGATCATTGTGTACATTGCTCCATCTATCAAGGTTTAAACTGGCAAATGTCTCCTCAGTATTTCTTGCACAGTGTTCAAGTTCCTTCTCATACACTGTATCTAGCAACCTTCTGCCAATGTCTGCTCTACCAGGTGGAGTGCAGCCTGGTCGTAAAGACGCAACCGTGTCAATGAAGTGTTTATGATTAACCAATGCAAAAAGGAGAATGTGTGCCATAAATGAACTGAGCAATCTTTTCTTCTATGATGTCTTGTTGGTATCTGCTTTTCCTTATTAAAAACCCATCCATGGTGGGTGGTTTTACTGGACGATTAAAACCCTTTTGCTTGCTTCTGATACTTCATTGTCTGAAATACCTTTAGTTGCAGCACTGCTGCTAAAAGTACCAACGGATGACTCTGAAGTTGTTGCAGGAAACAGTCACAGTCTCTTGTGCTTAAATGGAGTCCTCAGAAAATTCAAAAATGATTTTGAATAGTCGTTCTTCTCAGTTATTCTCACTCTTATTCAGTTAATCGTTTGCATTTTTTTCCAGCAAGGATGCAGATCTGATTCCATGTTACCAAAAAAGCTAAGACTGACTGCAGTTAGAGTGCCCTAAATTTTGGAGTAAGCCCCATAGGACTCAGTGGCACTTCTATTTTTCGAGAGAACAAGTATAGGATGGGGTTCCCTTGGGAAAGCTGAATTATGCTGAAGTAAAATAGGGAATAGATTTATAGCATCACCATTGTAGTCTGTGGCCATTATGTTCCAAAATAAGGGGCATGTGTTATATAATATAAAATAAAAAAAATGACACCCAGTGGCAACTGGCAACTCGGGATTTCTTTTATTACAGCTTTCTGTACCGTATACTGGAGTGATAGATTCTAAACCAAGTAACTAATTAAACAAGCCATAAGGAATTAGCTAAACTAAACGTTTTTTTCTGGCAACATTCAGCATAATAAATAGCTTGGGAACGTACTTGTTAAATTACATCGAGGCATAGAGAGTCTTGAAGAACGATGCATTGCAAAGTGAATTATTTAAATTACTAACCAGTTGATCCACATTGTTCTTCAGATATACCCACATCTTCATCCACATCATTTTCTCCCAATAAGCAGTTTTCATTATGATGTTTCATCCTTGCAGCTAAGCCCTGCATCTTTCTTGCACAGCTTACAGTTCACACGTTTTCCTTTTTTACCCAGGGAAAGAATTTATTCAAAATGTTCCCAGATGGGATCTCTTTTTACTTCCAGAAGCCATAAGATTTTCTGTGGCAAAAGTGTGGGGAAACATAGGAAGCTGTATGTGTACTGAATAATGTCTTCCCTTTTCCTTTCCAGTTCACTCCACTGTTCCTTTCTGCTGTGCCTCCTTCCTTTGTGTCTCTGTCTTTTAAGACAGTGTCTTAACTAACTCCTCTGCTGTGCTTGGCCCAGCTCCACCACCACGTAAGCACAGAACAACAATCCTATCGTGCCTGCGTCTTTCTTTGCACCTATGGCCTTAGTCTGCTGAGAAACTGAAACTGAAAGCCCACAACTGTCAAGGAGCAAGAGCTGGTAGTTACGCTAGACATCCTAGAGCCATTAATTCATTTTTATGAGACTGTAAGTATAGGTTTAGCATGTTTGTGATGAGGCTTAATTGTAACGGTTATTTTTTAAATGAGAGAGAAATTTAGTATTTTATTGATTTAAGAAAAATAAAAAAAATCAAATTTAAGTTAAAAAAAATCTAATTTTTAATTTAAAAAAAAAATCATTGATTTTTATCTACCTTGGAATACAGAGATTGAAACCAGGGGAAGGAGCAGGTGGATTAAGTTTGTGAAGCTAACCAAATTCTTTCACAGAGGTTGACTAGATTTTTTTTGTTTAGTTGGCCAAGGTCTTAGTATTAATTTACAGTTTGCTTTTATACTATTTTTTTCTAGAGATCAACTATGAGAGAGGTAGGAGGTTATGAGCACATCATTCTTGGACTTTCAGGAATGCAGAGACTGGGAGACTGAGCTTTTAAACAAGCAACTAAAGTTGCTGCTTAAGGGCTTTCTCATTCTGCTCGCAGTTACACAGGCAGGTGTTCAGATCACCAAAGGAGAAGATGGTCCTGAAATCCGTGGTATCCCCAGTCAGTGGGGTTGTTATTGCCACCAGCCTCAATTTGAAGCGAAATTAGAAAGTGTTTTCCCCTTTCATGCCAGACCACCACCAATACTGAACCAAATGCACTATTCTCTTATGGTTACTATGGCCACCGTACAGACAAGCTTGCTACACATCCAGGTGCCCCGGAGAGGGAGTTTGGCCTGGCAGAGGCTGCTGTCTCCACTAAGCATGTAATTCAGGTTGTCTCAGCTGGGAAAACTACATGAAACTGAGGCACTAAGGCTGGACCTAGTGTTAACAAATTAGACGGCTCTGGCATCTGCTCCTACCCTTTTTAGCAGGAGTTGCATTAGTTACATTAGGCTAACCTCTCCGAGGATTTTTGCAACCATAGCGTTAAACATAAAATGAATTTCCTTTACAAGATAAAACAACGAGAGTCCTGTAGCACCTTAAAAACTAACAGATTTCTGCAGGCATTAGCTTTCGTGGGCAGTAACCCACTTCGTCATGCATCTGACGAATGACGAAGTGGGTTGCTGCCCACGAAAGCTAATGCCTGCAGAAATCTGTTAGTCTTTAAGGCGCCACAGGACTTGCGTTGTTTTTGCTGTATACAGACTAACACGGTTACCCCTCTGTAAGTTAAAAAAAAAAAAGTTGGTGGAGAAATTGTGAAGTCATGCTGCACCAGCCTGGGATAGGTGGGCAGGTAAGATGTCACAAAGCTGAGTGTAAATGTTAATAAACAAGTAGGTTGTTGCCTTGGTCATCAGCTTACTCGGTACGCTTTTCTGGTCTCTTTGGTTTTCACCCTGTTTCCTCTAGCTTTTGCCTCCCCCTTGGAAGGAAGGAAGTAGTCTCTCCTAAACAGAATATGGAGGCATTAGGTCTGAAGTCAAAACTTTGATGCCATAAACTCTGCAGATGAAAAAAATGGGCAAAGGGTAAACTGCTTGTAATTAAAAACATTTTTTGGTTGCAGCAAAGGGATTTAAGCTTCCTCTTTTCAGAACGTATTTGACACTCCTTATGACAGGCTGTAATCTTGAGTCCCCAGTACTGTACTTAAACATGCACTCTTGACCATCTAATGGATGGAGCTGGTGTCCCTTGGAGAGAACACTATGAGCACTCTAGCATTGAATTTTAATTGTCCTTCAGGAAGACCTGCTTGGCTGAGAGTTTGAGGTCTGATGATATTTCAGTGCTTTAATCTATGCTCCTCACAGAGTAACAAGTTTCTTATGTTGGTTGTATGTGCAATTTTTAAACAGCTGAAGGAAACTAAGCTTCATAACCTGTAAACCTCAAGGTGCATCTGGAGTTACAATGAGGAACAGGTGAACATACAACTGGAAAGTACTCGAGAACTTGAACTGAGATGTAAATGCCTTGAGACCAGTGCATGAACAATAGCTGAATACCGTGGCGAAGTAGGCAACACTAAACCCAACTGAGATGTGCCACTGGTACCTAAGTTTGGACATATTCTCAACACTTTGCTCAGACAAATATTTGCTGAGGTGCCTGCCCTGATCTGATGGTAGCTCTCTTTGAAAAGCTCTTTGTGAAAACTCAGTTCATACTGAAAGAGGGTGTAAGCCAATAATACATGACGATCTTCAATCAGCTACATTCCAGTTGGCTTGCACAAGTGTGTGTGGGATTAGCTTTCCCAGCTCAAAATATGTAATGTTAAATTAGTCAACAAAGCCTCTATTTGTTTCAAATAAATGCCAGCTAAATAAAGTAGGCTGTAATCATTGTGTGCATGGCATTTATTAGGAGCAAAGGCTTACTTGAAAAATGGAATGAGGACAAAGCTCCCTCTTATTCCAGTGCAGTGTAACTTGCAAAAGCCTTTCGTACTTAACTGGTGGGCTAGGCTGCGCCCCTCTTCTTGTGTAAATCTGTGCTGCAGAGCAGTAATGCAGTTGCATAGCAGGGTGCACTGCAGATGTGTGTTGACAAAGAATTTCAAAGTGATTAACAAGTGCCTTAGTGAAAAACCTGTGTGTTTTTTGTAGAAGCACTTTCAAAAGTTTTGGAAAAGCATTTTTTAAGGAAACACTAAATTTAGTTTATTGACAAAACTGGATCTCCTTAAAATGGCTAATATCAGACAGCAGCCTTCAGTAAATTGTAAACACCTGCTAACATTAGATCTTTAATGGTTGCTGAGAAAAGGCAGTTTCCACCCCTGCTGTCCAACAGCAGCTTACAAACTACCAAGAAGGAGAGTATTTTCTCTGGTTTGCTGTTTGTAACTAAGGAGTAAGCACAGTTTCTCAGAGCTGTTAACATTTCTGTTTTGTGTTAGGGTGCAGGCAGGAATGTACAGCTGATTGACTTCCAGCTTATTACCACACCTGCCTGCTTGCATCTCAGTGTGATTTCCGACAGCATTGAGTAAACCAAGAGCCATGTGTTAAAATTTCAATCAGATGCACGGGGGAGTGGCTTACTCAGTGGAAAGGGTGAAATCAAGGAAACTGATTTTTGAAGTTTGAAGGGGTATTGGTGGCAACCGACCATAAGAATTTCTTACTGTTTTGGAAATGGTGCCATGTCCCAATGAACTCCTTTAACTGCTATCCGTAACTTGAAATATGCATGTAAGATTGGTCCGGGATGTATTAAGAGTTAGTTTTTTTTTTAACCATGAATGTCCTGCTCATGGATTGCCTGCTCACGAATCTCTTTTACTGGAGAGGTTTGTACAGTTCTTTGCCTGATGCAAAATTGGTTCCTGTTAAGCTCAAGATCAGTGCGGTTTTCTCATGTATGAGAAAGAGAGAGCATGTGAGAGTGGCCCTTTGGAGTGCAGTGAGAAGAAGCAGGAGAGCTGTCCAACCTTGAACTCTTTAATGGGTGGTATGTTTGAGCAATTACTGGAACTGACAGCAATCCACTTAAAGCAATTTGTGTGATTGATGAAGCTTCTGCAATTGTGTCCTTCCCCCCCTCCTCCTTTCCCAACCCCCCCAGTAATAGGATATAAAGAGTACAGTTCTGGGCCTCATGGGTACCTTTATCCTTAAATTTGAAAATCTTTTTACACCCCAGCAACTAGAAATAAAAGGAATTCAGCTCTTCCATTCCTAAAATTTTGCTTCAGACTTTACACTGAAACTATAGAACTTTGAAGAGTGAAATGATAGGTGCATTTGTTTGGTTGGTGCAAATGGGATGAAATGCAGAACATTCCTCCAGTTTTTATGATAAATCTATACTACTATTTTGTTGACTGTATCCTCATGCTGGATTGGTCGGGCTTGACTTAAACAAGTTGGTAGAATGGAATTAGTTCCTAATGCACAGGAACTTCTTTGATCATACTGGCGTTGTGATTCACAACTACTTCCTTTTCTTTGATCACATTCAGTTCCCTTGTTCACGAAATGATTGAGGAGCGTGCAGCATCATTACATTACCTGGATGCTGCTGCTTATGTCAGTCTTTCACCTTTCCTCAAATGAGATTTTCTTTGACAGTACGTCAAAATTAAAATCTGTTTATGCATGTGAATTTTGGGGTACGCAGAAGTAAATGCACTTAAACTAGAAGCTTTGCTCCCTGAGCAGAACTTCCCAAAGATGTCCTTGCTGCATGCTGCCAGAGAGCAATTAATGTGCACAATTCTGACAATTCTGCCAAAAACAGGACTCAAAATTCGAGTAGATGGGTGCCTCTCTGATTCATTGGCCCCCCACATATCACCTTGAGCCACCCATTACAGTGACTAAAGACTAAGATTGCCTTAAAAAAAATCTGGTTTGCAGCAAAGCCCCCATCCTGCTGCAGATGCACAAATTACTCTCTCTGACTCATCAGCTTGGCTCAAGTGGCATTGTAGATCATCTTTGTACAGAGTAACTTCAGAAGTGTTGCTTCCCCAGAGGGTTAGGAGATGCTGGACATTAGCGGGCATCCTCCCTGAGGTGGGTGGGTGGTAACTATTTGAGGAGTGTTAGAGCAATAGTTTGAGGTCCTGGTGTGAATAAAAAGAAAAAAAAATTGAAAGAATCACATTGAGACGAAAGGAAGGCCTGGGCCTTGCTGCTGCTTTCAGGTAGGAGTGGGGGAGGAGTTGTAGAGAAATCTTATGCAGATGGGTTTTCTGAAATTTGTCTTCATGTTAAAAGTTCCCCTCTCTTACAGCTAACTTGCAGTGACAGTGTCAAATTGGATGAAGCTCTGATGTGTTTGTTCCAGAAGATGGTCCGGCAGCTCGTCTACATTTGAAATGCTACAGTGGGAAAGGTGCAGCTGCACTGCTGTAACACTTAAGTGTAGACTTTCCCTGTGCCAACTGGAGGGATTCTTCTATTGGGGTTGGTAATCCACCTCCCCAAGAGGCGGCAGCTAGATTGACAGAAGTATTCTTTTCACACCCCTGAGTGCCATAGTTAAGGAGACCTAATTTTCTAGTGTAGAACAGGCCTGGGTCTCCATTTGGTAACATGGGGCTTGAAGTCATGACATTTTCTGGTATATTTATGAACATACATAACCAGGTTAAAAGAGCAGTTAAGTAGAAACTTGGTAGGTGACTCAAACAAAGCAGCAGTGATCTTTCTTTTGCATCATCTTAAGGCTGTCAGGTCCCAAGATGTGCCAGATCTACCAGTAATGCTGGTAAAACACAGGAAGTAATGAGAACTGTGACTAACTCTTCTCTCTTCCTGTTAGAATTTGCTTCTAGTCAGTTTTCTTTTTCACCCTCATACAGGTTTTTCTTCTCTGCCTGTTTTGCATTCACTCTTGGAAGGGAAAAGCTTCCAGTTTTCACACTTACAAGCCAGAGCAGTCTTCTGCCACTTCTCCCTTTTTCTTGGTTGCTTCCCACCTCTGTTTTCAGTAATATTTCTCTCCATGCCTCCTGTACTACTTTTATGCTCTTATCACTACAATACCAAAGAACAGAAACAATGGAGTGGGATAGAATAGGGTGGATGGTAAGAGTTGCAGGAGAACAAGAGGCAGAACCTTAGGGAAAATGTAGCCGTTGTCTAATAGGGATGAGACCTGCAGGAGTCAGATATCTGTAAACCTGTAAGTTAACAATAACGGAATAACTACCAGTGTTCTTTTGAAGTCTACAGAACTAGCCCAAGAAGGCAGCAAGGAACAATGTCTTAGCAGCAACAGTATCTTTAAATTTGGGAACAGCGTCTGAAGCTGAGTGTTGAGTAAGTTACACTGTGGACAAAGATTATCTGCTCTAAAAATACGTGTTTTAAGACACTTCTTTGATGGAGATTATGAGCCCTGAAATGTGATGGCTTTGACCCTGTTGTTAGTTTCCCTGTTCACTGACCTTAATTTTGTAGTGTATAACCTGAACCACAGTCACTGGTAGCTGGTCGAAATACCAATTGATGGTTAAAATTTTGTCTTGGGTAACCAATGTAAAGATTATCAGAATTTAGGCCTATGATTTCGGCGGCAGGGGAGGGGAAGTGATTATTTCAATACCAGTCAAATAGTCTGATGTCTTCGCGTCTAGGCAAGTCCACAGCTGATACACTCAGTATCCGTAACTGACATTGCTGCTTGTTTTTGCAATAGGCAGAAGGCATCAACATTTCAGCGTGGCTGATAATTTGTCAATGCAATTAAAGTTCCAGACAATTAGTACTTATTACTGAGGCCAGAAATTGTTTCAGGTCTGTTACCTGAACTGGAGTTCATTCATGGGAATGGCTTTCTTTCTAATTTAACCTTCATGTAGCATGTTTTCTTAAGAGCCAGTTAGGTGTTTAATAATTTGATTAGCTGTAATTAGTGTGCTGCATACTTCAATACACCAGGGTATGCAAATAGAGATTAATTTTTGTTCTGTTCAAATTACTTGGAAAAAGGCAGTGTACTAATTGACTCTTCTCAATTTGGTTTCACTAAGCATTGTTTTCTGCCTTTTGGCTTCTTGATCCTGGGTATGAGTGTGTGGAATGGCTTCCTTTTGCGTCATCCTTCCCTCCCACCCAAACTTCAGTGCAAGCCTTTCAGGGCATCATCAAGAAACAGATCATTGGATATTGATCACAAGAAGGGTCCCTCAGCATCTCAGCACACCTGGTACATCTGCAGTAGAGGAGAAAAAAGCCAGTACTCAAATCCTCTTAAGGTAGCGCAAGAAACATTAGAATTGTCTGAGTGCCTGCTTTTGGAGTCATTGTTAAAGTCCCTCTGTCTGTTGCTTGCCAAGGGCAGCCCACTTGTATACAAACAAGTCATTTAGGGCTGTAAAAGGTGACACATCTCTTCTGAGTTGTTGCACAACCAGCTGAACTGGGGAAAGCTGCAACCATTTTGGTGCAGTTGTGCCTTCCGGCTTTCAAAGTTGACTATGGCTGCCTGCCTAGCAGGCTTCTCCTGCCCTGCTGGTTCAAGGAGAAAAGTAAGTCATGAGGGGCTGCAGCAGATGGAAAGTGCAAGTCTGTCTCGCTGCCTGTCCCTGCAACTAATTGCATGGAAAATATCATGTTGAGCGAAACAAACATGAGTGATTAGGGCATTGTAGCAGCAGTGCAGATACACTCTACAGTTTAGAGGTGCCAGCCCTTCCCCCTCCTTTCCTGCACCTCAGCACTGATGGCACGGATATGGAGGCATTCGCAGCTCTAGTGGCTTACGCTCCTGTCCTCCACTCCCAACAAAAAGAGGGAGAGACTAGGGCCATTCACACTATGTCCACACTGTGAGGGAGCATTCCAGCCCAGCTAGATAGACTCACGCTAGCAGGGTTTGAACTAGTGAGCTAAAAATGAGCTGTGTGGACATTGTGGCATTGACAGAGGCTTGGGCTACATGCCTGAACTCAGCCGCGGGGCTGGAGGGAGTATGAGCTCAGGTGGCAAGTCTGAGCCCCTGCAGTGAGAGTCCACACTGCTGCCGTTAGTGCCCTCGCTCAGACTCCCCTGGTGTGAGTCTGTCGGGCTGGGATATGCCCTTAAGGGCCTGGGCCTGGTTTCAGAGTGGAGACTTCCCGCAGCCATCTGCCACCAGAGTCCCAAGGAGAAGGTCTTTCCCTTATCTCAACCAGATGAAACAGGCAGCAGACTGGTGAGGTCTGTAAGGGCCGGGCCAGGAATGGCGTTAAAAAGGCGTGAGGGAAGAGTGGCTTTGAGCCATTCCTGCCCAACAGGTGTGCCCAGGGCATGGAAAACATTTAGTACTTGGTTAGGGGAGAAACTGGAGCATGTCATGTTCTTGAGTTGCAGGCATGTCATCTCCCCCACTCCTTAAGAACTGGGTTTAGGATCAGAGTGTTTCAGCCCTTTGGATGTTGAGTGGGTGGAGTGGTGCTGCTAAATTTCAGCGACATACGGGAACTTGAATCCATCTGTCAATGCGGTGTGCACTGTGGGGTAGGGCCCAGCATTATTTTTTGTACAAGGCCTTGCCCAGTGTGGTCCTGGTGCATGGCAAGAGCTTCTAGGGGTTATGTTAACACCAGTAACTGACAGCATTCTATTCCCTGTTGAACTGTTGATCTGTCGAAAAGTTCAAAAGGAAGAAAAGTAGGTGAAAGGTGTTTGGAAAGACAGTACTTGGTTCCAGTGAGGGAATAATTAGTGCTGCCAATTCACTGGTTTGGATTATTTGCCTCCGTGGGCGTACATACAAGTGAACGCTTTTAGGGTCCCATTACCTCACTGAGACGGTCCCGAAAATGAGCCGTTGAAATACTGGTACAACTGTCACACTGTGCCCAGGCTGCTGGCTGAGCTTTAGATTCAGGGACGTGTAGCATAGTGATGATCTAGTGCTTCACAGGCGGTATATCCATTCTTAACAATTGACACTGAAAGATCTTGGTGGTTTCTG
Organism: Mesoclemmys tuberculata; assembly: GCA_007922155.1. Taxonomy (NCBI): domain Eukaryota; kingdom Metazoa; phylum Chordata; order Testudines; family Chelidae; genus Mesoclemmys; species Mesoclemmys tuberculata. The sequence continues at coordinate 4,749,174 of ML675621.1, forward strand.
TGGTAGTGGCAAGAGAGGAATCTGTAACTTTGAGGTGAAGTAAGGGGACTAAAAGATGGCACGAAAACCAGCAAGAACTGCCCTGATTTGTAATTATCCTCCTTAACTATTCCAAACCAGAGCATCCCAGTATGACCCAGGCCACGTCCAACCCAGTGTAGTCCATGGTCATCAGCCACTCCAAGTCCATGGCTCTGTGTAGCCTATTACATGGGACAACCATTGATGCTCTTATGAGAGCTTGAGCGTCCAGGAGAATCCAGTCATCTTCTGAAATAAAGGTGGCTTTTTAGCCTTCTGGCCACAGCCCCGTGAGCCTGAGTCAGCTGAACCAGGCCAGCCACCTGTTTTTTATCCCCATGTAGCCATACCTAGGGCGTTTTTCGTCTGTCATGATTATCCACTGAGACGCAGTAAGCTAACCATGGGACCTGCTTGTTGCCAAAATGGTCTCTGTACAACAGGAAACTTAGGCTATTGCTCCATTGCATGTTGTGCACAAGCAATTGTCTGTGTTGTGCTCAAGGGCAAGTTGAAATGCTGGGCTGGGTGGATTACACTGAACAAGGCAACCATATGAAACGTTTCAGGGAATGGCTTGCAAGAGATTGCTAATGATAGAGTCCTGACTAAGGTATCTTTGATGGTATCTCCAGAACTCAGACTTAATTTTGATTAACTTGAGGTCATTGAGTTTGAGGCAACAATGGCCAGTGGCTGCTATAATTCATGTATAATGGTTTTATCATCTGACAAGGTCCTGTTAATTTTGTCACTGCTAAAAATGTAGCAGGAGACCAAAATGTTCTCTACACTATTAATCTTAACAAATTATGAAACGTCAACTAACTTAAATCATACTGCTCCATTTAAACGGGCTCTGTTAAGGATCTTTTCATTTGTATATAACCATCAGCAGTTTGACTCTGTTTTCAAGCAATAACTCATCCAAGTTCTGTGAAGGAGCAAAGTTTCTCACTCTAACAATAAAAATTTACTTTTCAAAGGCTGCCCAAGAGGATTGATTGCCAGTTTTTGTTTAAAACTGCTAGGGATTGAATATCCACACCCCAAAGCATCTTTGAAAATCTTAGCCTACGTGCCCTAAAGGGGGAACTTAAATTGGGTTTGAGATTTGACCATTTACAAAAGTTCCAAGTTCTTTGATGCAAAAAGATCAGCAGTCCACTTCCAAACCTTCCCCTACCCTCAAATGTGCATTATGGCTCCAGCGGTAAGTCTCTCAGGTCCATGCACACTTTCATAATAAAAGCCCATAGTATAGTCTCGTGGGGTCTACAGCTTCCAGTTGTGAAAAACAACGAGGAAAAAACAGACCAAGAAGCTGATGATCAAGTGAATGCTACTAATGGGCACCTGTCTAGCATTAGAATAGAAGTAACTTCAGCAGAGGAAGGTCCAAAGATCCTAAACAGTGGCTCACTGGCCATTCTCTGCTGCTTGGGAGGTGAATCAGACCTCACTCATGTACGGCAGTGGGACTCCACCTTCTAATTACTCCACAAATTGGTAGGGCAGGTCCATTACATTTGGTAGGGTGACTCATAAAGTTCACCACTGGTGGTGTTTCTTCGGAATGCCCCTTCTGAGGTGTCCGTCTCACTTGGGCTCAATTGTAAGTTCAGTTGGACTAATCTGCTCTTCAGAAGTGCTACAGTGAGCTCCCTATAATGCTAGGTCACGGAAAGGATGCACCATTTCCAAAGGTTCCCAAGCAGAAATGATAGTAAACTCAGTGAGCTTCGAAGTTGTTCTGACTAAAACTTTGTTTGCACTAGCATTTATGCCAGGAAAACCTTTTATCTCAGGGGTGTGAAAAACCACCCCCGAATGATGTAAATTTTGTCAGCATAAGTACTTGTGTAGCAGCTTTATGTCGACGGGAGAGAGCGTTTCGTACCAACATAGCGCTGTCTGCACAAGCACTTATGCCAGCAAAACTTAGGTTGCTCATGGGAGTGTTTTTTCCAATTCTCTGAGCGACAGAGTTTTGCTGGTATAAATGCTAGTGCAGACAAGGCCTAAGTCTTTAAGGTTTTAGAAGTTCCTGCTTGTGGGCTCTTTTGGAGTGGGAAGAGCCATCTGATTCAGATTTGCATATCTGAGCTGCAGAGGGGATGGGGAAGAACCCATATTTGTATCTCTACCTGAAGTAGATTATTTTGTCAGAGAAGTGCCAGTAGACTGAGCTTCTCCATTTGAATTAGAAAACATTAATTTGTCTTTGCTGTAGGTCAGATACAGCAGTTAGTTAATTAAACATGAAGTCATGTGTTTTATGCTAGTCCTGGTATATCAAAAAAGCTTACTTTTCATGCTTGAAATAACGCTGTCCTTCATGACATAGAAGATTGAGAGTTCTTATAGGGGTAATGAGTATCTAGTCTCTCTAAAAGTTCAGCAAAGCTCACTTTGCTGCTCTGTTCAGTGTGTAGCCCCTCATTAAACTTAAATTAAAACTTTCACCTGCCTTGATATTCAAATGTTAGGTAGAAAGACCATCTAAATATAAAACAGATGCAGAGAAGCATTTGAGCATGAATTAATTATGTGCATGAATGAATGTGTGGGCAGCTGTGACAAAGTGAAGACAAAACTTAGAATGTGAGAGTGGGCATTTGTGGTTATGGGTTTTTTTTCTGTGTGTGTGGGGGGGACACAAATAGATGTGTGGAATTGGCATGCCAGTATACAACTTAATGTCCACGCCAATGAAGCATCAGGGCAAGAAAATCTGGTAGATAGAAGGTGGAAATACTAAATTGAACATTTGCATTTTTGTCTATTCTTGGCAGTAGCTTTGCCTAGTTGTTAAGGTACTTTGTAAAACATCTAACCTCCCAGAAAACTAGATGACAGTGCAGCATGAAAATAATTACATAATGAATCCATCACTCTGGGCATCTTTTGTAAGCCTAGCTTCATAGCCCAAGCTCATGCTCACACTTAGCAATAACACAACAACCCAAGAGATTTTTCTGAGGTCAATTGAGATGAGTGCAATTGAAGGCCAGTTTTTCCATCATTGCAGATTATAGTTGTAACCTAACATTCAGTGCTGTAAACTCAGTTGAATAGGCATGCCTATAAGTCAGTTATCCATGGCATTAAACAGTATGCCTGGTAGTATCTACAGTAAGGGGGGGTCCTTAGTTTGGGCCCAAATGTGCTGCTGTATTTAGTGTTTCCAAAAGGAAACAGGCTGAGACTTCAGTAGTTTTTCCCACAAGTGGTGTGGACTTAAGACAGCAGCATGTAAAGGGTCCAAGACTTAATTTTAACTATGGGTACTTAACATAAAAAGCGTTATCATCTGATTGCTAAGGAAGTAGGCTAAAAGTGGATGGTGCAACCAGGAGTGGGCTGAAAATGGAGCAACTGGGGTACCTTAAATCATAATGAAAATGTAAAACTAAGCTTGAAATGGCGCTCAAACCAGATGTGCTCTTCCTGCATCAGGCTAAGGAAAAACTTGCATTAGTACCGTTACCCTTTTGTCTGTCTAAAGATGTGTCCCATATGGAAATTTTCAGATTGAAATGGAAGGCAGTTACTTAAGTTGAGTCCCCTCTATATTGGGAGTTTCCAATTCATATTGAAGGGAGTCAGTATTGCTTTATCTATCTGGCACACAAGCAAAAAAAAGGATCCTTTTAAAAGTCTATAAATAAAACCATTGTTAAGCCAACCTCTGTCTGACATTGGACAGTGTAAATTGTAGCATTACTTAACTGATGAAGGTTTCTGATGTGCCATAACAGAAGTAATCTGTCTTTGTGGAAGCTGGTCTGTCTCTCTTTCTAATTGGCCAGGAAATGCTTTCGGTATTTGTTTGAAGCAAGCTTGTAAAAGCTTTGAGTAGGATCAGCTGTTACCATAGTTGACTATAAGCATTTTAGCAGGATAGGAGCACTTTTTTACAGTGATCAAGAGGTGATGTTGCTTCAGTAAAACAATCCCACGACAAAGGAAGCCATTAACTTTCTAAAGGCGTCTCTGTATTTCTTTTTTAAACTTGCTATGTTTAAGTTGATTTCTCTCATAGATGAGTTTTGTCAAAACTAGTTTTGTCAGAATTAGTGACTTACCTAGTTGAAGATATGCAGGAAGGAATGTTTCTTCACCCTCGTACCCATTTCTCCCAGTGCTACTCAAAAGTTCTACACGTTGGTCAACTTGTAGTGAACTATGGCAAACTCATCCTTGGCCTAAGAGGTGTCCCATTGAACTTGACGGGGGTTGCCCTCATTGAAACTAGGCCTTAGTCTGTACTGCTGGCAAAATTTGGCAGCAGTTGATGGAAGTTAGGCAAGCTATGCGGAGTAGTTTGCGTAACTCCCGTTGACTTCATAACTTCCCTTGAGCGTGCCATCTCCACTGCGCTGTGCCAATGGGAAATGCATACCCATTGTTGCAGCGCTATACTTTTTGAGGAGGTGGTTTTATCACAGTCAACTTCCGGATCCACTGAGCGGGTCTTTATTTCTGCTCAGTCGATCTTGATAGACGTATCCTAGAGCTGAATTTCACCCTCAGGCCATGGCCATTTGAATGGATCATAGAGTGTAATTAAATGACTGTACACTTGAGCTGGAATCAAAGGCAAAGAGAACCAAACTAATGTTACAGGTAATTATTAGTCAGTGCTCTTGGGAGTTAACCTGTTACATGTTCTAAAAATTTAGTTTTGCTTTTTCTCCTGTTGTCTCAATCTTTTATGTTACTGCGTTGCTGTGAAGCCCTGAGATGATTCATAGCCACTGCAAAGCATAAATCCGGTACAGCTGGCCATGCATGAAATATGTTCCTGTTTAGTGGGTATCTGACTAGTCAGATTTCTATGGCAATGGACCTTCACATCAAGCTAGTAATGAAACTGGTGACTGACTCCTACAGGGAATCATCGGTGACCGTTAGTCTATGCCGCTGGCTATGTTATCCTCAAAGATTCATGGTGCGTCTAATGGTACCCTTATACCAGAGTTTGACAAATTTGCTTCGTAGCTAGGAGCCAGCCTGAAAATTAATGAACCAGATAACATGGGCCCAGCAGCGGGGTGCCCTGGCTGGAGCACAGCAGCTGCAGTGCTCCCTCCTCCTGGCTCCGCCACATGGATGCAGTGGCACCCTGGCTGGAGTGTGGCAGCTGCTCCCCTGGCATCCAACCTTTCACTGGGAGAAATACTAGGCGCCAGAATTAAATTCCTAGGCACCCCGGTGACCTGGCACCCGGGGTTTGTTGAACCCTGCCATATACATTTAGAACTCAGTAAATGGGAGGATCAGGCCCCACAAGAGTACAATTGCAGTAAAGGCTTCAATTATCCATAAGCTATACATGAACCTAATTCTGATGAACGTTTTAAAAAAGAATAATAATGCCAGGCTCTTACATAGCGCTGACCATCCATAGATCTCAAAGCGCTTGACACAAGAGGTGAGCATCATTCCCCTTTTATGTACGGCAAAAGGAAGGGAAGCCATTTTCCCAAGGGCAGCCAGCAAAGTGGCAGGAGAGCAAGGAATAGAACTCAGATCTCCTTTTTTTTGTTTTTAGTCAACGATTTCCATAATGGCTTTGGGTGATCAGTTTGTGTTTAGGTGGAAGTAGTCTACTATCTGCTATTACGGGACTTTTAAGGAGCCTGGTTTTTTGTTTGTTTGTTGTAAAAGTGCCCAGTTATGACTGAGACCCGCTATGATAAGCACTGCTTAAAAATACCAATTCATTGGTGGTAATGCCTCATGTTCCATCATGGTGAGTAAATGGCTTCTCCACGTTTACTTTCCAACTGGTTTCTGAAAATCTAGCCACACCTGTGTTCTGTGAACCCTTTACTGAAAGCTGGCTAACACAAAAAGGTAACTATGTTTTCCTGTTCTATCCATTGCTTACTGGTGGGAAGAAGTAAATTCAGGGTGGCTCCTCTCCCTGTTTTGGGTGTGTGGCGTAAGACTATTTTCTGCATAAAATAGAAACGTGGGTGACTGACTGAATTTGTTATCCATCAATTTATTCAATGCTAAGTTCACGGGCCAAAGTTTTCCAAATGCAATTAGTGAAGGAGGGCCTCGATTTTTGGATGCCCAACATGAGATGCTTTAAAGACACCTGACTCACCAAAATGGAAAATCAGGGCTCCTTTGTAGTGTCAAGTTAAGTATCCAAACACTGAATTGTCACGAGTCACATGAGGAAAATCTTGGTCTCCTGTATGGAAGGTAGGTTCCAATAGTTCAAGAGTTTAATCTTGGAAATCTTCATTCCTGTTCTGCAGTTCATTTGGTCTGTGAGAGATGCTCACAATAATTTTTGACAGTGTGCAGGCACTTGGACTGGCTGAAAAGATATTTGACTAAGCTTGCTTTATGGGCTTTCTTTGCTTAAATAACAAGTCAAGTGCATAAGTGCAAGCAACAACGAATGTTAGAAATAATTTCAATGTTTGGCTTGTTCAGAGCCTATTAAATCCTGAAATCATCATACACCATCTGTTATTCACTTGGGTGACCTTTCACCTGTGAAACACCTTGGTTTAGTCATTTGGGGCAACACTCTCATTTAATTCAGTGTTAACATACATTTTACAGTAAGTATCTTTCCCCTCGATTGTGCTGGTCACTTCCGTAATGTCAGCACTCACTTCTGTAAAGCATTTCAAAGTTATTCTGATTTTAAGGCTCAGCAGGACAAGGTAGTGAGTTTCATGACCAATTAAATCTTTCATTAAACTGCGTTGGTCATTTCGGGGACTCCCTCAGTAAAGACAACAGAATAGATTTTTAACTTCCATTGGTCAGATCAGGATACTGAAACGGTCCTTGTATTAAACTCAGTTAAGTCATTTATGGAACAAAACTGCTTTCTAAGAGTAACTCTGTAAAAGTACAATGAGTAATGCTGTAGCAGTATCAGTCAGATCTCAGTTATCTGAAATTCCACCGGGGAACCACTGTGTGTACTGACAGCGAAAAGGAAATGTACACTATCTAATAAATTTTAGATCCAACTAGAAATGTCTAGTCAAGCATTGTGAACAGTTCAGGAACTGAGCTAGTCTCCAGAGGTTTCTGTTGTAAAATAACTTAGAGGGGTTGAAATGAAACCTGGCTTCAGCATGCACAGAATGTAGCTGGGTGTGACAACATGTAGAGTACATAGTACTGATTTCGGTACAGAGTTCAGTGCTGAACTAAGGCAGCACACCCAGGAAAGGATGGGTAACAGGGAAGTATAGGAAGCCTAGGTTTTATACTTAGCTATACGGTTGATTTTTGGATTGTCTTCTGTCCTGTTGGAAGACGGACATTCTGAATGTGTGTGGTGGGGCATACAAATCCCGCTCTGGGCTGGAAGAGGTAGAAGAACAATACTGGGCCCAGGTAGCTCTACCCTCCAGCGCTGTAGAGCATTCTCCAACTGGAGAAGGGGTTGAAAAGAGAGCAGCTGAGCTCAGAAGGGGAAGAGCTGGGGAGGAGGACAGACCTTCCCTGAAGGCTCCTGACAAGTACGCTGAAGAAGCCTCCCTTAGAGAAGTGAGTCTATATGCTCAGCCTGGGTGGGGCTGATGGACCTTTTCTTTTTAAACTCGGCTGGGACTGGAAGCTGGAAGAGAGAAACAGTGGTAGAAGTGACGCAGGGAGAGTAACGCAGAGGACATCTTTGGGGGCCAGGTTTCGTTGACCCTCTTAGGGCGCTGGGTCATAGCCCGGTGGAAAAGTGCAGGCTCCCCTACCACTGCCCCCATCACAGGAGGGTCTCGAACAACTAGTCCTCATCACACCTCTGAGCAAAGGAGGACCAGGATGGTGACTGCTCCACTGAAGGGTGGCACTAGGTGCTCTAACCACTAGGCCACCCAACCCACAAGACTAAGTTGTCTTAAAATTGTGATGACTGCTAGAAATGTCTTATAACACATTGCTGGTGGCTTGCCTGTTGGACATATGCTAGAGTTAGACGTTAACCATTTGAGACCATGAAGTCTGATGTTATAGGGATAATGGAAACATGGTGGAGTAATCGCTATGACTGGAATACAGGTACCGTACAGAAACGACTGAAGTAAAGGTGGTGGAATAGCATTATATATTACTGATTAGGTAGAGTGTAAAGAAATTTGAAGTGATGGAATGGATAAGACAGAATCCTTTTGGGTCAAAATCACTTTGAGGAAGAAAGCTAACAGAGGCTCCACTGGTATAGTGCTTTAGGTCTGCCACAGATTTCCAGGATCCAATTTGGGTATGAATAGACACCTCTTTAATATTTTTCATGAAATACATACTACGGGGAATTGTGTGATTATGAAACATTTCAATTTACCAGATCTAGATTGGAGGACAAGTGCTACTAATAGTGGTAGACCCTATCTGATTTCTTCACTGAATAGTCACATAGAGGGCAACCTTGGTTTGGGTAATCATGTGCTAATTCAGTTTAAACTAAATGGAAGGATAAACAAAAATAGATCTGCAACTAGCGTCCTTGATTTCAAAAGAGTAAACTTTAAAAACAATTAGGGAATTAGTTAATCAAGTGGACTGGACTGAAAAACTGAATGTGGAAGAGCTTGGAGTTAGCTTCTGCAACTTTGACTTATCTGAGGACTGCATTCCAAGCAAGAAGAAATCATTTGTAGGGGAGGGTTGCAGACCAAGCTGGATGAGCACGCATCTCAAACAGGCAATTAAGAGAAAGCAGGAAGCCTACAAAGAATGGAAGATGGGCGGGATCAGCCAGGAAAGCTCCCTCCCTACAAGTCAGACAGTGCACGGATAAAGTGCGAACTGCCAAAAGCAAGGAAAAAAAGTGATCCGGGAAATTACAGGCCAGTTCGTGTGACCTCAATTGTATGCAAGGTCTTGGAACGAATTTGGAAAGAGAAAGTAGTTAAGGATTTAGCGGTAAACAGTAACTGAAATAAAATAAAACATGGTTTTAACAAAAGACGGATCATGCCAGACCAAAGCGATCTTTTTCTTTGAGAAACTAACCCATTTCTTTAGCCAAAGGAAATACTGAAGGTCTAGTATACCTGGGTTTCAGTAAGGCATTTGATAAAGTTTCACATGGGAAATTATTAAATTGGAGAAGATGGGGATTAATATGGGTACTGAAAGGTTGATAAGGAACTGGTTAAAAAAGAGAGTACAGCAGGTCAAACTGAAAGGTGAGCTATCAGGCTGGAGGGAGGTTGCTATTGGCGTTTCTCAGGGTTCATTCTTGGAACCTATATTATTTAACCTTTTTATTACTGAGCTTGGCACAAAAAGTGGGAGCATGCTAATAAAAATTTACAAATGACACGAAGTTGGGAGGTATTGCTAATCAAGAGGACCAGAATATCATATATGAAGATTTGGATGGCCATGAAAACTGGAGTAATAGAAATGGGATGAAATTTGATAGTGCAAGGCTATGCACTTAGGAGCAACAAGAATTTTTGCTATAAGCTGGGGACATAGCATTTGGAAGCAACAGAGGACGAGAGAGGGACCTGGGTGCACTGGTTGATCACAGGATGACTATGAGCGACCAGTGAGATGTGGCCATGAAAAAGGCTAATGGGATCCTAGATGAATTAGGCTAGGTATTTGCAGTAGAGATAGGGAAGTGTTAGTACTATTATACAAGGCACTGGTGAGACATCATCTGGAATACTGTGTGCAATTCTAGCCTCCCATGTTTAAGAAAAATTAATTCAAACTGGAACACGTGCAGAGAAGGGCTACTAGGATGATCTGAGGAATGGAAAGCCTACCTTACAAGAAGAGACTCAAGGAGCTTGGCTTGTTTAGTCTAATCAATCAAAGGTTGAGGGGGAGGTAGGGATGATTGTTCTCTATAAATATATCAGAGGGATAAACACCACAGACAGGAGATCAGTGCCAGTGATGAGACAAGAACAAATGGGTATAAACTGGCTACCAACAAGTTTGGGCTTGAAATTAGACAAAGGTTTCTGACTATCAGAGGAGTGAAGTTCTGGAACAGCCTTCCAAAGGGAGAAGTGTGCATGGCAGGAGAGGGGCACCTAACTGGCTTCAAGACTGAGCTTGATAGGTTTATGGAGAGGATGGTTAGATGAGGTTGCCTACAATAGTATGTGGCCCATCTGCTATTACAAGTAGCAAATATATCCAACAACCAGAGATGAGATACTAGATGGGAGGGCTTTGAGTTATTACAAAGAATTATTTTCCAGGTAACTGGCTGGTTGGTCTTGCTAACATGCTGACGGTCCAGTGCATCTTCATATTCAGGATTGCGAAGGAATTTTCCCCAAGGTCAGATTTCAGAGACTCTTAAGGGTTTTTCGCCTTCCTCTGCAGCATTGGGCATGCATCATTGCAGGTTTAAACTAGAGTAAATGATTGTTTCTCTGTAACTTGAAGTCTTTAAATCATGATTTGAGGACTTCAGTAACTCAGCCAGAGGTTGAGAGTCTAATACAGGAGTGAGTGGGCGAAGTTTTGTGGCCTATAGTGTATAGGAGGTCATCCTAGTATTGGGTTCCATCAGTAGTTCTTTCTGGTCTTAAAGTCTTTGAGTCTGTGAGATAAGGTACCTGAGCTGTAGACAATTGAGCATATGAGTGAGAACTCCAAAATTCTAGCACAATCATAGACTGGAGGTATGATTTCACTTGAATGAGATACTTATTCTTTCATTGGCTCCACTATACCATCTGCTTAGTTTGCTTGTACTCAGTTGTAGCTCAATAACCTCATATTGCATATGAGTTATATGGGAATGAAACATGACACTTCAAAATAGGTTCTTCATTACGATCTTGCTCAAATACTGTAATTTTTGAACTTCTCAGACTTTGATGTTAATGAAAACAAATGCCTTGGGCATTTTGAAAGAAACTAGATTCACAAGCAAGATCTAAGTGACAGAAAAATAACTGACCATACACAATACTTCACTTAGATTACCATGTAGGGATTGGAAGAAAATTGTAACTTCTTGGTGAACTGAAATAGTGATACCACAATTACTGAAAATTGTTGCTCAGTAATCATCTTTCCCTGTTTATCCACCTGCATTGTACACATGTTTATCCCCGAGTGTTTAACAAACAGTTGTGGCTTTTCAATAATTAGAAATTTTTAGATTTTGTTTTTTGTTTAGTTTGGTTTTTTTGTTTTTTGTTTTTTACACTGATGTAACACAGTAGTAACTAAATACTACAGTGTAGACCATGTTGGCTTGCTTCCAATTTTATTCTGCCATTCACTATGGGGGAACTTGAGTGTCAAATTTCATGCTGTCTTTCTTTGTTTAACTTAGTGTTGCTTTCCTTCTGAAGAATGGTGTCATGCTGTGAGGTTGTTTCTCTTATCATTAGTAAACTATGTATCTTTAGATGGAATCCTTACAGTGTTTTTATTTCACCAGTGCTCTGCTGTTGGATAACAACTAGATCTTTGCCCCTGGACTGCACTGCTGGTCTGTCCCACTGCGTTAAACTCCCAGATCAGTTAGACGGAATCCGTAAGTACAGGAGTATATCTTGTGAAATTATACATAATTATCTTCCAAGACAAGTATATAGGTCTAAAGAAGATACTAGTTAGAGTGATGATGTGCTTCTAGTGACTATGTATGAGAGTGATGACTTCTTGTAACACAAGCCACAGGTGGCAGACTGAGTTACCTATGCTCCTTAGCACTTACACAACAGTGGTGTACTTGACCTTCAAGAATGTTGATTACATAAATTGTACTAACTCTTTAAATTGTATTTTATATCTTTATCACTTAAAGAAATAAGTTAACAGATGGAAATAGCTCACTAGGATATAACAGAAAACTCTACAACTTAACCTTTAAAATGCGAGTTTTTCTCATATAGTCGTCTTTTGCTAAATGATCCTGCAACCAGTTCACTTTAGACAAAGAACTTGACTTCCAAACCCATGAAAATTTATTGCAGAAGGAGAATATAGCATGGTGATAAATCAGTTAATTGTAGAATAACTCAAATGCAACTGAGTCTGATAATCCAGAATTCATTACTGGGCATCTCCATCACTGGAAGTGTTCCTTAATAAATGTCTGTTACAGTATTGGTGCTTTTAAAACAAAAATATATACAGGCTTTGGGGCGACGTACATGTAGTTAGGTGGCTTTGCTGTCCATAAATACAAAACTAAATGTGATCTGTAAATGCTGAATAATTTGAGATTAAGTGCTTTAAATTTCTGCTAGCTAATTGACTCTGCTGTGTTGCAAATTGCTTGACTGATGGTCTCTCTTCTAGATTAGTGTAGTATGTTTTTGTCCCTAACTTGATTCCTGGAAACTCCATGTGTGAACCAGTTGCAAAATTCATTAGTGCACCAAAACATTACAACATTCTAATATTGTTACGATTTTAAGTAGAATTTATTACTGCATTTGAAAACCACTGCTATGCAGATTGTGCAAACAGGCCTATTTCTGGACTGTGGGTGGCTTACTCCTTGTAACAAAAGTTTGTGGGTTTAGTAAACTTAGTCAGTCCTGGCTTTATAGTCACCACATGCCATGGTTGGGGCAGATAAACTGTTGGTTTTGGCCATACTAGATATGGCACTTGCATAATAGTGTCCTGAACTACCTTAGCTCTGATCATCCTACTGCTGACTGTTCATCATTTGCATTGTCAGCTATAGCTTCCCCATGCTTTGTCAGTTTCCCACTATTTCCTCTCTGATGGTAACTTTAAATTGCTTTGATTACCCAGCTCCAATCTACTCTCTTTCATGGAGATTGTTGAATTTCAGGACCTCAGTTTTAAAGAATGGCTGATGAAATAATTCTGTTGTTCTAATAGTAGTGATTGCTCTGAAATATACTGATTGAAAAACAGGATGATTGTTTCTCTGTTGTCCATTTTGTTAAGAAATTGGTGTGGTACCAGTAGCTTTCAAGAGATCCCTTATCTCAGTCCTTTTTAACCTAATCCCTTTCCAACTAGTCTGTCTCTAACTTGGATTTTTTTGTCTTTTTGGTTTTGCCTTGATAAACAATTTCATGTAACAGGCTGAGCTTCATGTTTGTTACGTTAAATAACTTAGAATACAGGCATTTGCTGAATAATTGCCCAGAGATGCTCTGGGATTCACTCTGTAATCTGTGTTGAGTTGCTGTAGAATAGTTGGAAAGACTAGGCATACTACACGGGAATGAATACTCTTGAAATGGCAGCAGGTACAGAAAAACGGTGTGGTGATGAAACGGATGTTTCAATACAAATCCTTAAATAAAAAAAATAAAAAATAAAAAAAGACTGTAGAGTTGTGTCCGAAGAGCAGTTAATCAAGTGGCATTTGTGGTGTGTGTGATTCTTAGGGTTTGTCTGCTTGGGGAACTCACAGGGAAGTTAAGTGCAAAATTGCTCAAGTATGAATTTAAAATGCAATAACTGTTTTGCACAAGTTCACTGTGTGGACCCTCTTACTCTGTGCAAAGAGAGCCTTTGTGCTGTTTAGGTTAGTCTACTTTGGAAGTAGGTTACCTTAAATTGCATAAAGGCACTCTTAGTGCAAAATACTTGTGTCCACGTGGATAGCTGGCACAACATAGCGATTCAATTATAGCTATGCCATGCTATATTGGGCTTTTTTCCTGTGTTGGCAAGTCCTTGCCCATATTAGAGTTTCAGAGAGCTGCCATCTCTGTAGCAACTGGCCTCCACCGAAACAGCTCAACAGGAAAAGTTCCAATTGGTCTACTATGAAATCCTTGTTTCAACAGCAGAAACAGCTGTACAAAAGCCACTTACTTCATCTTTTTTGTCAGCAACTCCATTTGCTGCAGTCAAAGCCAAATGTTAAAATGCATTATGTCCAAACTGTGGCTAATGTGACTGGGAGCTGGGATATCAGGTTCTGTTGTTGGCACTTCCACAAGTGTCATATCACCTTGAGAAAGTTACTTGGGGTTTCTGTGCCATTTTGCCTTACTTGAAAATGGGATTACTTTCTTCCTTCTTTGGATTTGCATTTTTTAATTCTTTAATGTGAGATGCACAAATAATGCATTTAGTGCCAGAAATGTGTGAGATTTTTTCATTTTTTTACAAATTTATTTTACTGGTTTGTTTGAGATTATCTGTGGAGATAAGAATGATCGGGTAGTCATAAAATCATCATTTATTTACTTATTAACTTTTTATGCAGCACCTATTGCCCTGGATTTTCTGCATCATTTCAGAATTTAGTGTTTGAAGACGGGTGATTTGAAGCATGAACTCCCAAAAACGCACTTGGGAAAACATTTCCTTAAGACTGCTTTCCTTGAGCCAGTGTTACGTGTTCCTTGCCATGCTGTATTTTATGTTCTCAATTATGACTTTTTATATGCCTGCTAGTACGAAGGAAAAATTAAATTAATTTCGGGTTGTCTCTTTTTCAAGTATTTTCCAGTTTTCTTGGGTGAGGGAGGAGGTTTCCAGTGTCGTCCTGCTGACATCACATGAAAATCAAGTATTTGTTTTAAAAGTTGGTTAAATTTTATAGTAAAATTTGTCACCTTAATATCCTGAGTCTTGCTTGTGGATCTCATTTGTGAATAGAATCCATAGTTGCCATGCTATCCTCTGTTTCTTGTGAGTATAGGAAGACTCCTGTTGTAACTGATCTAGGAGTGTTTCATCTGGAATCTGTAGAACCTGAAATGGTGTGCCTGGCATCTCCATAGCGATATGGGAGTACAGATTTCATTAATCGTTTATTTGACTCAGACTGATCCTGAATTCAGTTGGGAACTGGACACTATATTGTCTACAGTTGTCCTTGCTTTATGAGTGGGAAGCAACTTACATATCCTGAATCTTAAAATAAATTTAAACCATAAGATAAAGCTCTTATTCCCAAAACTCCTGAGAGTTACGGGAACTCTGGAAATTCCCAGTCTGAAAAGACAGTCGAGTGCTTCAGGAAGCTGAAAAATGAGACCGATTTTGAATTTGCCTGCATAGAAGTTCACTGTTTTCTCTTTCCAGTTAACATAGGAAACATAACATAGGTTATTCTAAAACCAGATGACTATACAAGTTACTTACTATCTGTTAGGCTTCAAGAATTGTTTAACCTCTCTTGTGTGTTGGGCTTGCTCTTAATATAATGAACAATAATTGAAGAGAGAGGAGGGTAGTATAAAATGATTAGTCAAAAAAAAACAAAAAACACCCCAACACCCTCCTGGTGCCCCCCCCCCAAATAACCCCAATCAAATAACCTCTCCCCCCATACCTATCTATAACAGATTGGTATAGGAAACCTACCCTGAATGTTGTGCCCAAAATGTTGGTTAGTTGGCTACGGACTCACATTGACTGTCCTGCTCCAACAGTGCCCTTGTGTTATTTGGCTTTTTGGCTTGTATGGACAGACTCACTGGACTAACTCTGAGATTGCACCTAAAATTTTCATTGTTCTGTTGAAGCTTTTGTTAGATCACAGATTTCCCAAAGGTGACTCAGTGACTATGATTGTTGTTTAAATGGAGTTCTAGGAAGTTTGCCAGTAGTGTGGAGTCTTGGTTCTTGAAAGATGCGCTATGGTCTGGGGTTGTGCATCTGTATACTGCTAGCAAGTATTGTTCTTGGCTGTGAGTTAAGTCTGGTGGTTGGCTGCATGTTTGAAGCTGACTAAAAATACTTAACCCTCGAGTTAGCAATAGTACTTCCTGTTGAATACCCTATGTAGGGCAATTAATAGTTGCCTTTAGATCAGAACTGGTCCTCAATGCACAGTTCTCCTGAATACCCATGAACTGCTCAGTGCTGCTTTGTTGTCCAGTCCAGTGAAAAGTAGAGCCAGCCTATCGGGTAAGGCATTTAGACGTAAACATAGCTCCGTTTAAAAAAAGGCTCATTAGGTGTTTATATCCCCCAAAGGGTGACACGTTTTAGAAACTTTGCCAAGTCTTCGCATGTAATTGAGTCCCAGATCGCCTTTAGTACACACAGTAATCCAGTGGGGTTCAGGGTGACGACAGGATAGTGCATGCTAGGTCAGCCCTTGGAGTTGGGAGGAGTGTACCTGACCTCGAAATTGAAGCTAAAAATTGCTTTTACTGAACTATACTGTGAAACAACTTGTTTCTCAAAATAAAAACGGGACAAGTATTACAATAGTATGCAATGCTGCTAAATTACATGCAAACAAGTTTCCATTCCCGCAAACGGTTGAGTTGTTTTCTACAGTTCCAAGGAAGGAGGGCCTAAAACTCCTTTATAGCTGTCCAATTCTCAATAGAGTGCTTACTGTTACTGTCACTACTTCCTCTCATCTCCTTTTTATTTTCTAAACTGGAAGATGCTGTAGTGAAAAATTTTTCAATATCTTTGCCTTATGACCTTGATGCGAGGCTTGTTCTAGCCAGTTGATTGTCAAGTAAAAGAAAACTGACCATGTAGGGAACAAGGGCAAAAATTGAGTTTTGAGCCTGGCTAACTTTATTTGGTCAAATGCTAAATGAAATGTAGCATTAACAAAGAATGCTAAAGCAGCTTGGATTTAGGTGAAAGGACAATGAAGTAGGCCATGCACTCACCCTTGATCTCCCCTTCTGAGTGTGTGGTTATATATTAAAAAAAAACTTCTCTAATGATAAGGTAGTTAAGTATTGGAACTGGCTTCCAAGGGAGGTTGTGGAATCCCTGTCATTGGAGGTTTCTAAGAACAGGTTGGACAAATACCTGTTTGGGATGGTTTAGGTCTAATTGGTCTGCCTCAGAATTGGGGGGCTGGACTAGATAACCTCTTAAGGTCCCTACCATCCCTACATTTCTCTGGTTCTGTGATTTTGTTTTGTTATGCTGCCAAAATGTATACCTCTTCAGCTGCTCAAGGACTACTCAGAGCTGGAAGCGCTACTGGCCATGGTTGGAAATGGCTGATCTAAATTATGTAACGGTGGAAGTCAAAGCCCACTCAGTTTCTGGACTCCCTTTTGTCCTTGGTCTGAAATACTCTTCATATCTTAGTCAACCAACAGACCACAAGCAATGAAGAAAAATATGTATCAAATGAGAGCAGTGCTCTACCAAGGTATTTTCACCTCCAGCTGTGTTTATGAAAAGCTTGCAGATGAATGTTGGCATGTTAGGTGGGGTCTTTCTCATGGAGAAACTTGGTGACAATCAATACTGCGTTGAAGGGTTGTGCATACCTTTTCACATCGCTCAGCCACACAATTAAATCCTGACCTGATCTAATCCTTACTTCTGACCTGCCTTTCTAGTGCCAGGTTATTAATATTAATATTATGCCTGTTCCGGGGTGGCAAAACTTCCATTTCTTTCACCTTTATTTTTACCGGAAGGTCAGGGCAGTCTTTCGCTTGAGCAGAAAAGCCAATAACATTTCTGTTGTAACTCTGCTCAGCCTAGCAGGTTGGCTTCATGCAAGGCAGCTATTTCAGTAGCAATGGACAGTGCATTGTCAAGTAGTGCAGTGACATGTTGGTTATACAAACTGTTGGATTATGGTCCACAAGCAGCCAGGATGATGCTACCAAGCTCTTGAATGGCTTGAATGCTGGAAACTGTACTCCTTAAAGGGGTTATGTGAAAAGGAGGAGCTGCTGGTTCTCACCTTCAGGCTGTTATTTTCTAGATCCATTATGCGGCCTTCAGGCTAAATTTTCCATTATGGCCACCTCAAGAACTGAATATTTAATAAACCTTTTAATGCATGGAGTGGCTGTAACTTATGGCATCCCCTGCCCTGAAGACAGGTAAAGCAAAGGTTTTCTAGAGTTACCAGTAATTATTTTGGTGCTCCATTGAAGATGCTTTAAAGGGGCTGATTTTCAGAGAGTTAGTGCTCAGCGTTCTTGTACATTAGGCCATGTAAAGTTTCTCAGGTTAGGCATTCAAAACTGTTACTCAGTGCTGATGTTATTGCTTGTATCCTCTGTATTGACTTTCTGTTCCTTAATGGCCAAGGGCCTTAAATGAGTTGGGGATATTTAGTTGGTTGAGATTCTTGTATAACTTCATCTACCTGGTCCAGTTCCACAAAGGCTGCATCTCATTGCCCAGAGAATGGAGTTTAGATCCTCTTATGAGTATAGTCTTCCAGTATTAATGAACATTTATGTAAATGAAGACATACGTGTAGACGTTTTGCATATAAAGGAGACCATATAAGATATTGGAGTGCTCTCCCAACAGTGCCTAAGTTTTATACTTTACATGGATTAATTTAGTCCATGTGACCTTTACTTAAATACTTGCATGTTTAATGTAACAGCTTTCATTAACACATGTATTGCTTTTCAGACATAAATAGTAGTGCAACCTGAGAAGAGGGCTGTAGTACAGCAGCTAAATCCATCCCTATAGCACAGCAGACAAGCCAGCGTTGAGAATCTAACTTTGCCAAGTGAGTAGAAAGTCATTGAGGCAGGATATTAATTTTTTTACAGATATACCAAGAAAGCAGGAAGTTTCTTTTTTGGCAGTGGGATCAGTTTGCTAGCATGATTGGCAGAGTCACTCCAGATTTACTGGTGTCAAATTATAAGTGAACAGTCTTAGGAAGACAAAAGGACTAGCATTAGGTTGAATGTGAATTAAGTCAACACAGGCAAAATGATGTTGCTCAGCTTGGGGAAAGTGTTTAACTGCTTATTCAATAATGTGCCAAAGTGAATTGAGTTACCTAGTAAATGACTGAAATATTTTTAAAGTGATGCCTCCAGATACATACAATGGATTTTCTGATAGGAGAAATGCCTGCGGCGTTGTCTTGGAATTGCAGTAGTGGGACGTGTTAATTGAACATTAATATGGAAATAACATGGTCAATGTGAACTACTGTATAATTGCTGTATTAAGTGTTGTATGTTAATTAAGCATTGAGTTCTTTGTAGCAGCTGTGGGTACAAGAATGTAGCACAGTGAACTAATCCATCTTAGAAGAAGGCGAGCTTTCTTAAGACTGGATTTCCGAGGGTTTTAAGGGAGAATTCTGTAAAGAGGCTTTTTTCCGTCCTATATCAACTAAAAGCTGAACTTGCTCTTCTGTATGAGTGACCACCCTACACTGCACCTTGAGGTGGGGGGAAATCTGTTTGGGTAGCTGAATGAAAGGAACAGTGCTTTATGGGTGTGCAGGGGGAGAGGTCAAAGTGCTGCAAAAGGAGACAAGGGACGTCACTGACTTATCCCTTGGGAACTGGATGGGTGGAATGGTTTAAAAGGGGCAGGCTGGGTGGTGAAGCCCCCTTTTTATACGGAGCAGGATCAGGCAGCACCCGCCCTTTCCCCTTTTAGCTGGTGAAAAAACAGGTTTGGTCAATACCTGCTCTGGGTATTGCATTAGCCACCCTGTTTTTAGGGGGGCTGGGAAGGAATGGGTTGGCTTGATGGGAAAGGGTGGGGGAGCTAGTGAAGGCCCCGAGGGAAGTTACTGAATGAACATGGGGTTACTTGCATTGTATACTTCTATTGGCCGGGTAGTCCCAGACATCTAATAATAAAGTTGCAACCTGATTAAAACTGTATCAAATGTATCCTGTCTTTCTTTTGGTGTCGCTGGACAATGGTGAGCCGGTGTCATGTTCCAGAGTAAAGATGAGATCTATTCTACTTTCTGATGTCTGTGCCAGAAATGTCTCATGTCAGGTGGATTTGTATTGAATAACTTGTAGACATGCATGTTCCATGTTGCACTGGATGCAGTGAAGTATAACTATGTTAGATGCAGAATTGCAAACCTGTGGATTTTGCGTGTGAAACCAGAAATAGTATGTCACTACTATAAATGTCCATGTAAACGGCCTTAGAGATGGTTGGGCTAGTGATTTGCTCCGTTGATTGCGTTTGTGTGCTCAATTGCATGTATGCAGCGGTGCGTAGATTACAAACTGCCTTGTCTACAATGCAGGCCTAAATAACAGCCCTTATTTTATAGACTGTAGCCAAGTTGATATTGATTATAATAGTTAGTGGTCCACTATGAGGCTATATGTGGAGGGTTATGTCACCTCTTTGAAGTACTGCACAGATGGAGAATATCTGAAACTCTGCTTATGTAGGCTCTCTTCTGGTTCACCATCCAGTTAGGTAAAGATATATTAAAACCATTCTCAGTTGGAGTTAAGTGAGGCATGTGATTATCTGATGGCTGTCAATTCTTTAGACTGACACTCAGTAATTTACAGTTGATTGTTATTTTAGTGGGTCTTTATGCAATTTGATTAGCAAATGTTCTCCTTCCTTGAAGTTAGTTTATATGGGAACACTTGGCACCTACCAGGGAAATGATCCACATTAGAGGAAAGAGAGAGCCTCGCTACGGTCTTTTATCGACATCGTCTCACTTCTCCAGGGTTCCCTTAGCAAGGGACTGCTGGTCCGAGCAAAGCTCTGGGAACATCATTGCATCATTCTTTCCTTCTGCTGTTGAACCAAAGCCAAACGGTCAGTCACTTGTGCATCCAGTGGCCAAAGTTTTTCCAGGAACTAGAGTGGGAGGTGCCAATCTTAGAAGCCATTTTCCAGGGGTGGGGTTCTACCGTTTGTTCTCAGCCTGGTTCAAATATAAGAAATTGGCAGCAGTTTCCTTCTCATTATACATCTGCTGCACAATGAACTTTATTTAACCCCACACCAAAGTTTTCCCTCCCGTTGCCTGGAAGCCACTGATACTATGCTTACCCAGTATTAATTCTACACATTAATAGAGCACAGGAGTGTGTAGGAGAGCGGGGACGAGGAGTTGGGGATCAAGCCGCAGTATGGCAAGACTGAGCAGTATGTGTTTGTTTGCCAGTTAGTTTATGAGAACACCCAAACAAATCCCAGATGCCTTTTGCAGAACCAAGCTTTGTCTAAATACGGAGTGGCATTATGCTAACTACACCTAGGAGAGAAGCCTGGTCTCTAATTCGGCTGTTCAATGTTAAATAATAAGAGCTTTGTCTGTGCTTCAGTTCTGAGTTTTAGGACAGTTAGTTAAATTGAGCAACAGTTGGATCCACCATCACACCTTTTAAATCCTCGTCTAGACAAGACTGAAGTTAGACTAGTACAGCTTTGCACGTGAGCCTTCTTCAACTGATTTGAGTGTCCGTGCTTCAATCAATGCCCAGACTGCACAGATAAAGCCGAAGTAAGGACTGGGTGGTAAAGTTGTACTGGTGATGCTAGTATATTTTAATCTCTTGAATTGTCCCTTCTGTACTTACATTGGATCAAACTCTGCTTACCTGTTAAAATCTGCCTTCTCTCGCTGGGCGGTGTGGTCTCCTCTTACCATGTTTCTGGGTAGGTTTCTCGTTCTTTCTGTTGTCAGTTAGAAGGAGAGAAACCAAAGATGAAGGTATTTTTCTAACCACAGCAAAAAGCACCTGGCCTACTTGCTCATTTAGTCTTGATCTACTTCATGTCACTGCAGCATGCTTCACAATTCCATGTAAACTAGGAAGTGGAAGTAGGGACTGAGTATGGGTCACGTGCAACTTCCAGTCTGTGTCTCAGCAAATGTAAAACAGTTCTTGGGCTTGCTTCCAGAGTGGCTTCCCTGTAAAAGTATGTGGTTAGGTGGAAGCGATTTAACTTGCCTGAGGCCAAGCCTAGATCAGATCTTTGCCATCCTGACTCAGATCCTTCTGTTCTTACCACTAGACAGGTTTCCTGTCTAGTCATTACTCTGCTACATCTAAGCTTCTTGTAGGTTAAAGTCAGCAGAGACCATTGTAATGATCTAATCCGAATTCCTGCTTGACGCAGGCCATGGAATTCATCTTGTAATTTGTGCATTACATAGTTTGACTTCCCAGTGATGTAAAACAGTGGTACCTGACTTTGATTAAATACAAAAATTTGTTAGAATACAAAAGATTTATTTAATTTCTTGTCTTTTGAAGGTCAAGTTTAGAAAGTAACAGAATAATGGTGCAGCATAGCATTGTTAAGAGTACTCAAACATCAGTGACGTGAAATGTAATAAAGATTGTTTGAGCGACATAACCTCAGATATATTATACCTAACTTAAAACTTGCCAAAAGAAGAAAAAGAAAAAAAAAAAGCTCTGACTTTGCATTTTTGAGCAGTCACATAAAGAGGTTAAACTCTGGCTCCACGCTCCATGTTCACTAAATTACTGCGTTCACTAGAACTGAAGATTCACCCAAAAAACAAGTGCATAGCACAGAAGATGATGTGCTGCATAACCTTTGCAGAGCTCGTGAGAGAGACTTTTTTTGCACTGAAAACTGACCTTTCAGCCCCAAACGTCCCACTGAAAGAAGTAATCATCATTTAGAAAATGCAGCCATGGTAGTTCATGGGAATTGTGGTGTGGGTGTCTCATATACCCTGTCTTCTCTGTGGGTCAGGCTTTCAAGCTGGGTTAAAAATGCCCAGGAGACACGGTAGTAGGCGTTTCTGAAACTAAGGGTTATGTCTACACTGCACAGTAAACCTGGGTGCATGTGGCCCACACCCACACATGTGATCTTTCCAAGTTCACTCTTGAGCATCCACACCGAATTGCTATGCCCCTGCCAATGCCTCCATACGATGCTGTGTTGTGGCTTCTGAGGGCACATACCAGGTTTCTTAGCGCCCTCATTAAGTATAGGTACTCTGGGGCTTAGTTCATGTGTGTTGTGGGAGAACTTGTGTGTCCATCCCATGGCAGTTGACCAGAAGTGCCCTTAGCTTCCCAGCATATCCATCTGGGCCATTTTGCACAATCCCTGGAACTGGAGCCAGTGTTGGTTGAAGAACTTTACTTGCTCATGCTTTCACTCCAATTTTGGGACCCAGCCAGAGCATCTCTGAGCTGCTGCTGGACATTTTGACATTAATATTTGTATTCTTGAAGCCTGGTGACCAAGATAGTGAGCAGTCTCAAAAAACTCCTACTGTGCTTTGTCCTCCTCCCTCAGCCTCTGATCGTGCTCCAAGATCTGTGCCGCCATCTCTCCATGTTCTGGGCAGTCTGTCTCTCTTCCTCTCTCCCTCCCTCCCTCCCTCCCTCCTCCTCCTCCATCCCCCCATCTAGCCTTTGATCTTTCTAGCTGTTCATCAGCTCTGGTCAAAATGTCCAGCATTTCATTGCTCACTCTTTTCCTTATATGCTGGTTGAGAGTCTGCTTCCCCAGTCTCCTGATTTGTTGTCTCTGCCCAACAGAGGTGGAAGAGCCTGTCAAGGAAAATGAAAGAACATGTTATTGCCTGAACAAGAGGAAAGAAAGAAACTTCTACCATTTTCCAGGGGCTGGATCTCTTTAAGGTCCACGGATGACATTTTTTTATCATTTGGCTTTATTTTATTCACACAAAAAGACCCTGTTGGGAAGCATCTGAGTGTGGAGCCCAGTGTCAGCCCCAGGGTTATTTTGGGTGCTTGATCTGGCAGCTGCAAGCTCTTCTCAGGTGTTGCCTCTGCTTCTGGGGTTATAAGAATGCCACCTCTGCATGCAGCACTGTGGGCTCTGTTTTCAGTGCAGTTCCCAGCACCTGATTGCATTCCCATAGAAGTCTTTCCTCATAAAGTAGACAGGGAATTCATGGAGGTGTGTGTTCTCTTTCCTCGTTTTGTGGTAGTGGATCTTGAGGTACTTGATTAGCTCCTGGCATTGATACGTGGTCTGGCAATGCCACCAGCCTCTCCAGAATACACATGCTCACAGGGTTTCTTGTGCTTTTGCTGAAGTCCTGGATCTTGTTCCCCTCATACCACAGTTTACTAGAATCCAGCTGTGTTCCTTTGGTCAGCTACCCATGCTTGGTGTAAGGCTTCTTCTTAGTGCTGGCCATAGCTAACACATAATAAGTTAACTATGTTTACAGTTGAGCAGGAATGTTTAAATGCTGAACAGCTGCATTTGAACCAGGAGGTTGCTTCTGGTTCCTGGGAATCAAGTGGAAAGTTTGGGATAGAAGGGTTAGAACACACAACTTTAGAGGACTGTGGAATAGCACTGGTTGATTCTCTCAACACAAGCACAAGTCTGGGTTTCTTCTGTGTCTACACTGCAAAATGAGTGATCTTGGACACGTTCTATGGTGGGGTTTGGGCTTAGACCAATATCTCTGGGGCAAGGCTGCAGGCTCCAGTCCTGAATGGTTTCTGGCATGAGTCAGAAGGTTTTGTTGTGGATGGTAGAAGGGGCTGGGCATAAATGTGTGTCTGAGCCTGGATTAACTATGTTGTGCAGACATACTCTAAGTGTTTTGGTTGTCAGTCAAAAGATATTCAATGAAAAGTAGTCAATATTTTTGGAGGAAAGTTTTACTTAAATGAAACCTATAGCAAGTTTTGATGGAAATCTTTTGATCAGCCCTAGGTTATTTCATTTTCCTTAGCAGAAGCCTGGTTCCCAGGGTTGTGTTTGGAGAGTTGACTAATGATATCCCACAGTTGCCTAAGCCTGTGAGTCCCTCAATAAAGCACAATCAAGGACTACAGATGACTAATTAGCATTAAATATTCTTGAGGAAGTTAGCAGAAATACTAAGGGTACTAAGGTAAGTAAAAGGAAACAGACATACTGCTGCCTTAATAGATACCAAATAACACACTTAAATCGTTAACCAAATAGAATCACTAAATTTTACAGCATTTTCGTTTTATTAAAACTTGAATTCTGCTTGTCAACTTAATTTACTGGCTTAAGTCCATACTGGGCCAGTAGCTTAGTTTTAACTACAGGAATTCTGGAAGAGCAAATAAACTATTTAGAGAATCAGTAAGATTTTAGTTTGTGTGGGAGGGTTTTCTTTGGTAACTGGTCACGTAGTCTGTTAAAGCTTGGCTTTTATTAAGGTTCATTATGAGAAGATTAATCTCATCATCCTACACACTATTGTGTTTGGCACAAGAAATTCTGGAAAGAGCTTGATTATAGAGTGTGTCCACCCGCTGAAGTCTGTGTTCTTTCTGCACATGTGGGCCAAATTCAACCTTTTGAACTTGTACATGGAACTCATACCAAAGCTGAAGTTAGCTCAATTTATCTAGTTGAAACATGCTCCGTGTTTAATCTGTTCTGAGCTAGTCTGTCTTGGGGTCTCTGGGTTGTCTTGATTTCCAGCAAGGTAAGATTAGCTTGATTTGCAGTGCTTTAATTTCACCATGATTGCAGGGACGAGTTTAACTGTAAGAGACAGTTCTGATAAATTTTTGACTGGTGTCACTTCATCACTACCCATGCTCAGCCGAATTTTGTGGATGGAACCCTTAGATTAATAGATTAGTGTCAGAAGGGACCAGGATGATCATCTGATCTGACCTCCTGTATACCACAGCATACAGAACTTCCCCAAAATCATTCCTTGATCACATCTTTTTAAATAAATGACTGTCTTGATTTAAGAACTTTCAGCCATGGAGTATCCACCAGAAAACATGGCAGATTGTTCCAGTGGTTAATTACGCTCACAGTTAAAAGTTTGCTTTATCTCCCACCTAAGTTTGCCTAGCATCAATTTCCAGCCACTGAATCACATTATACTTCTGTCTGTCAAGCGGAAGAGCCCATTATCAAATATTTATTCCCCATATAGATAGTTATGGTGGTGGTCAGCAATCCCTTTAGTGTTTGAGGATGATTATCTTCCATAAAATGATAGCCAGTTATCGCAGATAGCTAGTGAGACTGATCCAAGATTCACAGATCTTGTAACAGTTGGGGCAGACATTTCCCAAAGGAAGGGGCAGATGTGGATTGTTGAGTCAGGCTGTGGTGCGTTTTTTGCTTCTTTTCCATTTCTCTATTTTCTGTTGTTTCTTTTAGATCTCGAAATAGGGGTCCTTGCCGCAGGGTCTTTTTCCATATTGGTTTGTCCAGGGCTTGGGTTTCCCACGAGTTGATGGGTATTTTTGAAGCTTTTCTTTTGCCTGTCTCTGTCCATTGGGCATGGCTCAGTTGTGAGAACATCACCTGCTGCAGGACTTAGTTGAACATGGAAGACGTCTGAGCGTGAATTCTTTTAATGTGGAGATACTGTTGCATACCTGTGTCCACATGGTGTTTGACAGAATGACAGGCACGGAAACCAAGACGATTGAAAATCTTCGTTCTGCTGCAGCCTTCATCTGCCTTCACAGTTGTTGAGAGAAATTCTCTCTTCATCCCCCTGATATGCCATTGAGGACTTGGGGTGTGTGTGGATTGGATCACTGGATTATGTGACTGCTGGCTGGAAGCAGGGCCTGCTGGGGAAAAGGGACCAGGCTACCAAAACAGTTCCCTATGATTCAGAACACTAAGAAAGCTGAGAGTGCCTGTAAGTCTCTGTGGAGAGCTGAAGAGGAGCCTCAGACAGAAACCTGAGATGGGCTATCGGGAAGGAGGCTGGGAGAAGAAAAGCAGAGCTTTTGAATGGAGTGGAGGCCATTTGTATGGTCAGGGCCTCTGGGCTGCATCTGAGAGATAAGGGAAAGTCTGTGCTGTATAGTGCTTATTAGAGGTGTGAAATGCATACACCCAAGGGGCAGGACATGGAGCTGTAGTCAGAGCAGGCTGAAGGGACAGTTGGAACTGTTGAGAAGCAGCCTTTGCACCAAGTGAGAAGGATTTAGCAGTCCCATTACCTCAAGGACAGTAACTGAAGCAGCAGAAGGGTGGTAACTTGTTTTAGTTATAAAGGGGGTGTCTACATTACAAAATTAAGTCAACCTAATTTACGTCGGCAGATGGGCTGCCGTAGTAATTGCATCGCTTATGAGTGTCTACACTTCACTCCTTGTGTCGATGGTGCACGTCCTGACCAAGAGCACATGCACTAATTGAACTGTCAGTGTGGTGCAATGTGGGATGACTTCTGAAAGCCAGCAACAGTTGATGTAAGCAACACAGCGTCTACATTGACACTGCATCGACCTAGCTAATTTGACATGGATGCTACACTTTTCGCGGATGTGGAGTGAAGTTGGTGTAGCATGTGAGTACTTCGGCCAGAGCGCAATTTTAGTGTAGACACTTAAAGTTAGGATGACATAAGCTGTCTTGCTCTCTGTAGTGTGGGCCACAGCAAGGAAACACTGTTATATCTAGAGTGATTCTTTTCTCTCTCATGACTCTTTGGCAGGCCAGCCTGTCACAGGCTAGATTTGCCTCTGTCCAGGAGACCATTGAAATAGATTCTTGCTGTTGTGAACGCTGAGGCTGACAATGTTGGGACCTGCAGTGTAGCAGCTGGTTGGCATGGTGTCACTTAACTTTACTGGCAGCTGAATCTGTGGTGAAAGACATTGGCAGCTGGTGTCCCATCCTCAGCTAAGGCTGTCAGTGGCGCTGACGCTAGTTCACCTGAACTGATGTTATCAGTGATGTAAAATGCTTCAAAAACATCCCCAGCACAGCTTCATGCCTTGCTCTCACCTGGCTTAAAGCCCTCCTCATAATTGTGGAGCAGAATTAACACTATAGTATCTGATGTACAGAGCTATTTCCTCCAACTTCTTGGTTTATTTAATGTGTCTGGGTTATATCGGGGATCCCGACACATACAACCCCAGACATATTACATAAGCTTATTGGTTGTGTCCCAAATACATTAGCATTGTGTCCATTGCTTTGGATAGCTTTATTAGTTTCTCCTGCCATATTCTTATAAGTTTTCATCACATGTAATTCCTTTCAGAATTGGTAAGAAAAGATAATCATTTCAACTATTAAAATGATATCAGTTAACTGTTTAACCAGTATAATTTTGTTCGCCCTTCCCCCCCACATCTGCCTCCCTCCCCACAGCTCCTGGGTAGCACCCCCAGTCTGGCTTTGCAGAGGACCCCCATCTCAGACCCAAGGTCCTCAGTATTCCACAATTGGGTGCTCCGCAGTGCCTGCACCAGGGCCACGGTCTCGCCGGGCTGCTGCGTGGCGGCCTCTGCAAAGGCCTGACGCCATCACCATGGAGACAGCCTGTGTCGCCATTAACCCTTGTGATATCGGTTAACTAATAAGCATTAGTCTTAACAGTAGAACTAATACTTACCATTTAACCGTTTAGTATTTTACATCCCTACTTCTGATTCTGTGATCATAGAGATGTGTGCCTGGAAGGGACTTTAAGAGGTCATCTAGTCAGATCTCACTAGAGGTCATCATCTGAGATAGCAGCAAATATACCTAGACCATCCCTAATGGGTATTTTATCTAACCTGTTCTTAAAAATTTCAAATGACAAGGATTCCACAGCCTCCCTTGGAAGCTTGTTCCAAAACTTAACTATCCTTGTGGTGGGAAGTTTTTCCAAATATCTAAGCTAAATCTTCCTTGCCGCAGCTTATGCCCATTATTTCTTGTCCTGCTGTCTGTGGACATGGAGAATCAAATTGATCACCATCCTCTTAAGAATATAGCCCTTAATATATCAAAGACAGATATCAGGCCCCTTCCCCCTTCTTTTCTCAAACTTAAACATGCCCAATTTTTTAACCTTTCCTCATATGTCATTTCTTTTAAACCATTTATCACTTTTGAGCTGTCCTCTAGACTTTCTCTCCATTTCGTCCACATCTTAAAATGCTATACCCAAAACTGGACACACTATTGCAGCTGTGGCCTCTCCGGTGCTGAGTAGAGCAAAAAAATTACCTCCTGTGTCTTAGGTACAGTGTTCTTTTTAATACATCCCAGAATATTTGTCTTTGTTGCAATTCCATCACATTGTTGTCTTATATTCAGCTTGTGATCCCCTATAGCCCCTAGATCCTATCATGTGTTAGGACATGGGCTTGAACAGCCACATGGCACAGACAGCAACTTGTCCAGCTTGTCATGTGGGCGGGTTCAGTTGCAGTTCAAAATTGTCCGAACTCTAAAGGTAATGGGATGACCATATGTCCCGATACATGGGGCTTTTTCTCACATAGGCACTTGTTATGCCCCGCAATCCCAGTCCCAATTTTTCACACTTGGTATCTCGTCACCCTTAATGGTAACGACTACATCTTGGCTTTTCACCGTTCAGATAGTGGCACTTCTGGCTTCAATTAGAGTTCAGACATAAAAAGTAAATAACTGATGTTTACTGTCTAGTGCCAGAGGTCTGGATTTTCTTGTGTCTCCCCTGCTGCAAAATGCACCAGCAATTAAAACAGAAACTTGAGAATGGCGTGGCATATGGGAATGAACTGAAAATAAGTAGCACCTGGCAGGTGGTGTGTCCTGGAGTCACTGGTAGAATGATTTTAAAAGGCTGTGTTAATGGACTTCTTAAAAGTTCTGTGTTCTTGCTGACTATTTTGTAGGATTTATTTGAAGCAGGGGATTGAAGTGAGAAAATGCATGATAAAAAACAACAGTGCAACTGTGATATATTTAATATCAAATGAACAACAAAATTCCCATGGTAATTAATTTTGGACCACTTTAGGAGTCTCATTTGGTAATCAAAAGGATAATGTTTTTTATCCTTATGATATAATCACTCTGGAAATAAATTTAAAAATATAAATAAAAATAAAAATAATTATTTTCACATCTAAAGTATTGCTGGTGATGTTATGTAGATTTGAATTCAATCTGGCGAGTGTAAAATTCTACATTTTTCCAAACTTTAAGTTAGCTTCAGAGGAGGGTATAATTATCCTTGTTGCTTTTGTGCTTGTCTGAACCTCGGTCATAAATAACTAGTTTAAACTGTCACAGGAAATTTCTCATTTAGCAAACTGCTTTAAAAGGGTTTCTTTTAAAGATTTTACCACCAACTATTACAGAATGATAGTCCAGAATAATGAGTTAACATCACAGGGCTAAACTGAATTAAACCTTTTGGATGATGGGCTGTTTTTTTGTGGGGGTCAGATGCAGACCTTTCACAAAGCCCTTACCACTTCTTCAGCTGGTTGCTTTGGGTGAGTTGTGAGCACTCTGTCATGCAGTCCCATGCTTTTAAGCCTGAAAAACTCAAGAACGGGCTGTTTTTTCTCCAGCAGACAGTTGGGAACAATGGTTTGCTCCTGTAGCTGAAAGTGCTGTTAAATACTTGGTATGAGTGAAACTCAAAACAAAAAGTAGATGGCATCAATATTTGTGAGACCAAAAATAACTGATAGTGTTTTTATGTGATTGATATCCCAACATAGCCTCTGGTTTGTTTTCTTTGACTAGCATGATACATTATGTTCCTGGGGGATGGGGGGAGGTAGAAGTATTTCCGGTGTCAGAGAGGGTTCTGACCACTAGTTATCCCTCTCTTCAGTGAGTGTTGCAGTTATGGGACAAACTTCATTTCTGTCTGATCTCTGAGGGGTGCCTCCCTTTCCTTCCTCCTCTTCCCTATGTGTTAGGCCTCTTGGTGCAATCTCTCCATGCTTGCACTGTTAGACCATACACTGTCATGTATATCAACCATTTATTATCACCCAGGCCTGTTTGGGCACCTGCTTGATTGTCCCCAGGGAACCTGTGAACAGTGATATTGATGAACAGCTTTCTTCAAACCAAGTGTTTTTAGCTAGCATTGGAACAAAGCATTAGAGAAATTTGAAAACAACCTATCAACATTTAGTCTCTGCAGCAGCCTACCCATATATCATCTCCACTAATCTAACACTACAGTAAAACGTAAGTTAGCTATATAAACTTTCCTGTTTTAGATTACAAGAAAGGAACTGAGCCAGTTCACATTTTCTTGAAAATCAAAGGTGGTTCTGTGACATATCCTGATCTTAGTTGGCAGCTCACCTCCCTTGTTCTATCTTGTATGAGTCTCCTATGTGGAAGAGACCCTCCTGTATGGAAGAGAGCAGAGGGAATCCATTACCATATGGCTTGATATTGTTTTATTTTGTTTCAGGGCCCATGTGTTTTCTGGTGCCTCAGGTTGGCTTTTCCTGGAAGGCCCTGCTGGTTGCTCGGGTTATTCAAAATGATCCCTTGATGGTTGCTCCATTGTTTGAGTGGCTGGACCAGTGTGGTCTCACTGGACTGAAATTACTCTCTGGTTGGCACTGTCTCCTCATGGGTGAGGGTGTTATCTGTCAAGAAAGGGTGGGGCTTGTCAATTTAGCACAGTTTTAGGAATCAAGCACATAATAGCATTTTGGATACAGATCAAAATATGCTATTAATAGAGATACATGTTACGCATTGTCACGATGAATATTCACATTTGTCCTTTTCAATTCTATTCTTCTGTCTCCTTCCCTGAAGCAGATGCCCTGTATCACAGTAGTCTAGTCTGTCTGGTGCTTCTCAGGTGTAACGAGAGATAAGGAAAGCAGGCAACAGTCCAGCACAGTAGCTGTCATGAAGTAATAGTGTAGCTAAGCTGCCTGAGGGTTCAGCACTGCAGACAGTCAGTGTTTGCTTGTTAAATCAAATGTTGTGTGAGGAGCAAAGCTGGCCTGAGGACTTCAGACAGCAAGAGGGAAAACCAGAAATCATTGTCAGAGGTGGGAGGACAGGGTGTCTACATGTGATGGGCCTGATAGGGGGTGGTCCTTCAGATGCAGATGTGCTTAGGCGACCTACTGTCTATTTCACTGGCTCGGTTGGCTACAAGCTGTTTCAGGTGACCGAAGTCTGTGGAGCTTAAAGAAAGATATACTCAGTTTGTATAATGGACAGGACAGACCTTGGTAAAAGGGACATGGTTTTCAAGGAGACATGGTTCACATGTTGATCTTGACTTTATCAATGACTCTCAGCTTAAAGGAGGGCTTTTATGTTTAAAGCTGAGTAGACATTCCTGCTGCAGTTTCTTCTCTTTATGGTCAGGGTCTCTTCCAGGCCTTCTTGCCTGCTTTCAGGGTCTTCCCTTGTGGGAGCCTTTCATCACACTCTGCATACTGTCAAAGCTTTCTGAGTTTCCCTCTTCACTGCAGCCTCCTGCCTGTACTGGGAAGCACCTGGTAGAACTCAGATATGCCTCATTCTGTAATCAGGGTTGGCTAGGCCCAGCCCTGAAGTGGCAAGCCACCTTGTTACCTTGTGCTCTGTGTGTGTCTTGTAGGGCTGTGTTAAAGGAAGGCAAGAAACTAGTGATACAGAATAGAATCTTTGCTGGACCAACCTGGCTTTATCAAAAATAAATTGTCTTGACTTTCTAGTCATACAGTATAGCTGTGGGACTATTATTTGAATATGGAAAAGAGCATCTCAGAGGGAATGGTCATTTTTTTTGTTCTAAAATGTATTAACCTGTCCAGTGTGAGCATGGCTGCAAGAATCCATAGACATACCACTGTGTATAGTACCATGTTACTAAAGATGCCTCTAGCTGTGAAAATAACCAGTTTGGTGTTACTGCCAGCAGTGTGTTTTATCATGTCTATTTCTGTATGGACACTAGGTTAGTTCCTCAAAGGTTCCTTTGGTTCTCACAACTTGCTGCATCCAATTTACACAATTTACTTCAGTTTAAAGTCAGTACTCAGTTGACTGGTGTTCTGTAATCCCCCTGCATGCTCCATGCTTTGATGATGCATTAGCTAAAACAAGTGTAGTTTCATGGTTTGTGTTTATGGTGAGACTTCAAGACAGCTCCTTAAATGAGATCTTTGATGTATTGACAAATTTTAAATGGCCCTTCATTTGTTTTGATCCATTTCTAGTACTAACAGCAGTGCTCTGTTATGTAACTTATTGGAAACACCAAGCTTCTGTATAGTTGTTGTTAAAATAATCTTAAAGCCTTACTGTAATAGCTGTATTTCAGTTGGCTTTTTGCTTCACTCATAGTAAGGATTTAATATAGTGGGCAATGCACACTTATAACGTGAAGTAAAGGCGCTAATGTCATGAGACTTCAGTTCCTTCTCTTTCTACTACAAAAGACCAAGACAATTAATCCAGTTAACTTGGAGGTGGTGAGTTGTTCCCATTGAAAAATGAATTCAGGTGGAGTTTAAAGCATAAGTAACCCAGTTTTATGGGTGCAAACTGTAAGTTTTCTTCTGCCCACTTTAAAGCCATAAAAGGCCTATTCTGTAATTAATCTTAGGATTTGTTATGTAATGTCAGAGGGATGAGTAGAGAATTTGGTGACAGCTGAATACAGAGTTGCTACACTTAAAACTATTGTGAATAATCTTATTTTTATCCTAACAATATTTTCCATCTTTAAGAAATCCTACATCTTCAAAGACAGCATGCCCTATTTCTTTTATTAAGTGCTGCTGCAACAAGTACAAATGAGTTAGGGATCTCTTGTATAACTGAATGCTGGGCTCTTAGCCACGGTCGAAGAAAAAGGCTAAAGGTCTTTGGGCAGGGCACACATATATTGAGTTTGTTGAGAGCAGTGGAGGAAGTGGGAGGAATAACACCAAACAAACCTTACGGATGGTGTCCGAAAGGATTGGTTGACTCTTTCTAGCAACCCACGGGCATGTCTGTATTTGAACTGGTTTAACATGAATCTTTCTTAACTGTGCATGCACGCACACACACCTGGAATTGGCAGTGGTTACCAGCGAAGGAAAAAGCTTTGCTCACATAACAGCTGTCAAATATGTTGTGTCCAAGGAAATTTAGGGTGGAATATGGGGATAGGAACCAAGTAATCTTGGCACTATGGTTCCCATAGTGACCTTCCTATATATGTCTGTGTACCAATAGTCATGCAGTAGTGAAATATGTACCTTGTCGTTCTGGATGGATATTTTTGTTAAAACTGCTTGTGTAACTTGGTTTTTTGTCTGTCCTACCTTCATTTTAAATGCACTCAAAAGTAAAGTGTCATAATTCCTTTTCAGAGAATTAGATATATTCATCTTGGCATAATTAGAACCCTGTAGACATAGTTAAAATTTGATTTTTGTAGTAAGTTGCAGCTAACTTTATTCACCACCTAGATAGGTGTACGTCAGCTACTGTGGAATTGTTTTTTTGTTAAATCATTTACTTCTTAACTGACTTCGTTTCTTGCCTCTGGTCTACCATGTGTTGGGCCTTAATTCAGTTGTCAGAGTGTAGGGTGAAAATGTGAAACACATCCCTGGTACACTACCTTATGTTCTGCTGATGTTGCAGTCTCAGCAGTTGTCTGGTTTAAGCAAGCAGCTGTGGCCCGTGGCAACAATTCAGCCATTTTCATGCTCTTCCCTGGCAGATAGAATTGAAGCAAAATGAGGCAGGAAAAACTGGTTGCTAAAGCTAAAGCTCTCCTGTACTACCTTCCCCATGCTCCTGAGTGATGATGAGCTTTCAGACTTGTCTGTAACTCTCCAGTGTGAAATGCTTTATTCGTGTTCTGACCACTTGGGATATCGATATTCTGGAGCCTTGACTCTCTCCCCTTCCTCCAGGTTGTCCTGAGCCATGGAAGAAGATCATTCAGAGGCTTGAGTAACAGCATCCAGTAACATGCAGCAACTGTGAGGGGGGGATGGCTTGTGAAACAGTTGGGGGACCATGTCTCCTTTAGAAGGTGGTGTATTAATCATGGGTATGTGATACCAGGGTTGCTCTTTAAAGCCTCTGTCTTACAGGAATTAGATCTGCTTTCTAAACTCCCTATTGCAGCGGTCCCAAAACCTTTTACCTCTCTCCTTCCATACTCCTGTCTGCTCCTCCCTCCCCCAGCCGCAATTGGGGCCCAGAGCAGAGCTGGGGGCAGTGCAGGGCTGATTGGCACCCCCCCCGGGTGGGCACTGACCTAGGCACTGCCATGCCCCCCAACGTTCCGCTGTGCCCCTTGGTTTGGGGATTCTGACCTATTGAATTGTTTTCTTTACCACCTATGGTCACAGCTCTTCCTGCGCCTGTAAATGCAACATATGAAAAACCATGTATAGTCAGACACGCTTCAGTAAAAAGCCTTGGTAGTGGTGCTGTAATCTGATTGTGAAAAGCAGATTCCATTTTAATTTAGTTTAATTAACTAGAATAAAAATGGAACGAGAAGCAAATTCTAATACCTGGAGAGGAAAAAAGACTTTGTGATGAATAACTTCTGCTGTCTATATGGAAAAAAAAGTAGTATCTGCCGTAGCACAGTTCCATCTAATCAAGTCTTCTGTGTTCATCCATTGTACCTTATTTTAATAACTATATAAGCAAAACTTGATCCTGTGCCTAACTAACTCCAGCACTAACTACATTTTACTGTATTATGTCAATCTTGCTGACCCTGAAAGAAGTATTTCTAAACAACAGAGGTAGCAGAGGAAGTGGGTCGAAATAGTTGCTAAATACAGTATTTCTATGCACCAGGAAACAGATGACATCATAAATGGGTTTAAAAATACTTCTGGTCAAGGAGCAAATCTCATATATTTTTGGTGTATCCTATTTCCTCATCCATCTTCCCTGAGAAACAGAACACTGATGCACCTTTAAATTTGCAGTTGAGTTAAAGCATACAAGCTTTCTGTTTCCCTTACAATCCTAATTCAAGTTACTTATGGTATTAAATGTGTTCCAGCTGAAGGCTGCCCACCTATACATAACTAACTATTCTTCACGTGCAATGTTTAGCCTTAACTAGCAGTGATCCTGGGTGGCGGGGGGAGAATAATACTGGAACACTGTCTACTTTCCAAACTCTGCCACCTTAGCGAGAGCATGACTAAAAATTACTCAAAGTATTCAGTAAAGTGCTGTAGGTTAAACTACCATAATCCATTTTGCCTTCACCTGAAGTCATAGCAACAGCTGATGAGGCACGAACCCATGCTTCTGTACAAGGGATTGATGTATTTTTGCAGTTTGGCAGTGTTACCTTTTGCAGCACTCAAAAGCCAAAGCTCCTACCATTGTCAGGCCACGCAGAGAAATAGCATTATCCCAAAGAAGGGCATACAGTTGTTGCCAGAGAAATGACCACTGTCAGTTCTGCTCTTCTTACGATAGCTCTGACTCGCAGGAGGGGCATGTGCAGTAGGCACTCCCAACACGGTTCAGACTTCCTGACCACTTTGCCTGTATGTTATACTTCACCCTTCACCTCTTTTCCTCCTTCATTGTAGAACATGAGGTCTTAGGAGCAAGGACTGCCTTGCTTAAATGTGCATGCTTATATCCATTATTGAGTGGTATTGGAAAAATTAAAGGCAAGCTCTTACATTATATATAACAGTAACTTTATATTCTCCTACGTCCCACTGTTTGGTATGTGATGTAGCTGGAGTTTGATGCAATCAAATGGGATTTTATAAAATGAAATGAATTTATATTGAGTTGTCCTCATCCCACAATTCATGGAACCTTTCCATAAATTATAATAGGCAGTGGCAAGCCAACTTTCATGTTTGTAATAAATTAAAGCCAGCCCATTGAAAAAGGGACCATGTGACCTCTACCACTTCGTGTGAATTAGATTTAAATGGTCTTTTTAGAAGAATCTGTTCTAACTGGCTGTTTGCAATATATCACAATGGATTTGAATCTCCATTGATGTTTCCTTGGAAACTTCCTGCAAAGACTTAGTTCACTTTGAGGGAAGGCAGGAGAGGCAAGGATATGCCTGTTAAGTACATTCTTGTTAAACAACTAACAAAATGGATCCCCAGAAGTGCATGAATAAGTTCAGTTTAGTTTTTACAGTGGAGTAATTCCTTTCGAATAATCACTGTAGTGACACTTGAGGCCTTTTGTTAGAAGAAATGAAACCTTTTAAAAGTATTTTATAGCTCCCGTGAAGTTTCCACTTTCTACTTTTTCCTGTCCGCTGGTGCTGAAGCTTATTTGGCACTTGCTAGCCTGAAGATTAAGTTTACTAGCCAGGGCAAATAAAACTGGTGCTACTGGTCATATCCCTGCAGTTTAAAGGAACAAAGCAGTTGTGTGCAGGTCTTTATTGTGACTTTGTCAATCAGCTTATGTTGAATTAATCTAACTGAAGGCTAGCTGAATAGCAGAAATTTCTGCTGTGTGTATTTGATAAGTGCCTTTGGTATTGATGTGTGCCGAAGACTTTGATTAGGTGTAAAATGGGTAGAACTCTATAAATATTAATACAATGATAGATGAATGCTGACAAAATGAATTGAATAAACTATTTGCCAGATACTCTTCCGCCTACACTACTTAGCGCAACCCTTACTTTTGTTACTTTATCCCCTTCCTGTCTTCCTCCTCCTCTTACTACTTCCCCCTCATACTGCAACTTTTTAATTATATGTCACTTCTCTAACCAATCCCATCAAGCGCTTTCAGCCAGCCCTGCACAGACACCGTTTTACCAGACACCTGAAGCCAAAAATTTTGACCTGCTAGTCACTGGTCTTTTATACCCTCTCCTTAGCCTTCTGGATGCTCTAAGGGATGAGGTTTTTTGCTACTCTGATTATCTTCAAACTTGAATCATTTACCCAGTGCTTGCCTCTGCAGAATGAATGCGGAATGCAACCATTCTGTCACTTCCTGGTTTTGCTGCTGTTCACTGAAATAGTGAACGCTGACAAGAGGGGTCAGCCTTCACTCTGCTTCAGCATGTGGAGGTTCTGACTAGTAGAAGTACTGGAGCTTTCTGCAAACTTAAAGGCACTGCATCAATTTGCCCTGCATCTGGATTCAGCAAGAAAAGCTAGAAGCTTCTACATATTTCAGAGGAAGTTCAAATTCTAAAGATGATTACACTCACCTGAAAAAGCGTTGGTTTTGCTCACAAGACCCTTTTATTTCTTTAAGCTACCCTGAAGTCGTATTACATCTAGTCTTCAGTTTAATTGCCCAGACGCTTCTCAAAAATCTAAGATTTGATTTGGCCTGTGCTCTCAAGCCAACTGTGATCTTTCTCCTGTCCTTTTTCACTGAGGGGAAAAAAAGTTCAGTTGCTTCCCATAAATATTTATAATTTTGTTTAGGTACAACCTCAGGGAAGTTTGCCAAGATAAAAATGTGCTTGCCAGAACTGTGGTTTTCCCCAGTTGTGCCAGTGCAGGAGTATTTAGCCTGAGTGCTTTTAAATGTTTATGGTCTGTCTGCAAAGCCAAGTATTATCCTTATAGTGGATAGCGCACACTTGCAAGACTTGCACATCATTCATTGCTGAAA
Source organism: Mesoclemmys tuberculata (assembly GCA_007922155.1). Classification (NCBI taxonomy): domain Eukaryota; kingdom Metazoa; phylum Chordata; order Testudines; family Chelidae; genus Mesoclemmys; species Mesoclemmys tuberculata. Next base: position 4,787,115 of record ML675621.1, read on the forward strand.
GTAGTTGGAATGTAAGTCAGTCCAAAAGGTAGGTCTGAATTAACTCCAAGCATGTTTGGCTAGAAAACCATTTTGAACTTCCCCTTCTCTGGGATCTGGGCTGACCAACAGCTGATTTTTTTTTTTTTTTTTTTTTTAAACAATTCCACTTCCTGTGGCATCTCAGCCAAGGTTAGCTTATTGTGGTTAGTGTCCAAGTTGTTTCTAGTTGTGTCCGTGTTTATTGTGGAGTAGTCCACAAATACTGACTACCTAATCCTGGCATAGTAAGTGGTGATGGGAGGGTGGGTTAAACTTTTTACAAATCTACTAAATGGCCCTACTTATCCTGCTTATGAAAAGATAACTGGTAAATAGGGTGAATTATTGATTTGGGCCTGCCATATTTTTGATAAACAGAATTGAGTGAGGTCATGACTCTGAGTGCAAGTCTGCTGGGAACATGTCTGTAGGCATATAAAAATGGCAGAAAACTGCCATTTAAATAGATGGGTAGAACTTTTATTCCAGCTTTGACATGGTGTAGGCTACAAATGCTTTGCTGGTGCAGCTATTCTGGCAGGGCCCCCCTAGCATAAGGGCAGTTGATGCTGATCGGCATTTTCTTTCAGTATATTACCGCCATCTCCTTGAATGACATTAGCTATGCTGATAGAAGGAGTCGCCTGTTGGCATAGCTGTATCTACACTGGGGTACAGTGGCCGATTTTCATACCTAGATCCACACTGTCTTCCTCTGTCGGTATACAGCTGGCTTTTGCACAGCCTCATGACAGTGTAATTCGTCAGTTAATTTTGGTTTTTCAGTTTCTGTGGTCTCTGATCCAAGTTAATGATGGTAAACAGATTTGTAGACCCAGCATCCACACAAATTAGTTGATCTTTTTTCTTTATAAACACCTACATTTGAAAAGTGAGCTGTAAGATCAGTACTAGTAAGACTTTTCTGTGAGCATTAACTGGTGGGACAAGAGTTTGTCTCAGATTTCAGACTTTGCTCGTGAACAGTTGTTACTAGTGTGCCTTCTGCAGGTATTTAAATGCAAACTCCTCTTTCTAGCAATTCTGATAGCAGAGTCCTTATACTTCCAGCCTTGATAAACTGAAGGGCAAATATCTTCTGCATTTATCATACACTTGGTAAAATTGATTCTTAATTCTTTATTGTAATCTCTGTTTGCTCTTGCAGAGAAGGATGTCGCTTTTGTCCCTACACACGAAGTTGGCCCGGTGGTTTTGCTCTCAAGTGGCAGTATCAGATTTAAGTCCTGTGGGTCAAATTTAGCTTTTACTGCAGAGTCACAATATGCCACTTATGATTCACTGGCAAGAGGATTTTATCTTAAAAAGGTTTTGGAGTGTGGTGTTGACCTACTAAGTTTTTCTTTGTCCTTAAGAGTTTCAAGCAGGATGAAATATGAATGGTCATTTCTGCAGTAATCTTCACTATTAGAGATCATTTTGCCTAAAACTTGAGTATGAGCTTTTCAAAAGAGTTGGATGAAGATGTAGGAAATGTGTTCATAGTGAAATTCTGAGCTGAAAACCAGTGAAGCTTTAGCAGAACTCTTAAAACAACCCTGCTGAGTCTTAACAGCTGTTTCTCCTTTAAAAGATTGGAAAGTGGCAAATGTTTCAAATGAGGCCTGTAATGTAGCAGGAATTGCAGGCCAATCATTCTGGCATCAGTTTCGTGTGAAATCTTAAGAGTTAATTTCAGGGATCAACTGAACAATCTCTTGAAATAACAGTTTTTGTAGGCTGCCTGATTTTGGTAAAGGAAGTGGTGATTCACTTCAGTGTCTCTCAAGATTTACTGCCATATGGATACAATGGTGTCATGCTGCTCTGTTGACAAAAAAGATTAGTTGAGTAGGAGAAGTGCCTTTTTTTCTTTAGATCAACAGCTAACTCAGTAGATGGAAAGTCAATAAGAATATATAATATTTTTTGTGGAGTCTTTGATTCCCAAAGTTTCTAGAAGTTTCACAATTGAAACAATGTACTGCTGCCACCTCACTTACTGCTGAAATGTTGCCCCTCTGGTGTGGAATGCATTAGCTATATCAGAGGGCATAGCCGTAGGACGGTTTTGAGCAAGAAGTGAAGAATAAAACACCTAGTTTTATGGGGACTTTATCTTTCCTTCTCAGTACTGTCACCACACTGCTGCAACCAGTCCCTCAAAGTGATTGAAATCTCAGAGTAGATCTCCTGCACATCTTACAAGGGAAAGATACAAACTAAGCCTTTCTTTCAGCCTCCTGAAGGTGTCTTGATAGGAGGAGGAGAGTTGTCCAGTCCAAGTCCTTTCTCAGAATAGAGCATGGTATGGAGGAGGAACCTGCTATCAGGGCTGACTTAATTTACCAGCCATTATAAGGCAGGAGCTAGGAGGAAGTGAGGCTGAAACAGCCCCTTGAACAGGGAGTCACAAGGGCACCTGAAAGTGGAAAGGAGGGAACAGGGAGGTCATAAGGGTTGTCAAATCTACAAGGGAAAGGCTCCGGGTCAGCCCAGAAACCACAGTCACATCAGAATGCTCTGATAAGTAACAGAGGGCATTTCTCATCATGTCCTTCTACTGAAGAAACTGCTTCAGGTCGGTTTATCTTGAATTACATTGAAGAGTGTAAGCAGAATTTTAGTTTCCTTTGTTTTATGCTATTAAATAAAGCTATTCCAGACACTGCTCTCTCCTGGGACAGAGTGAGTGCTTTTCAACCTACAGATGAATGCTGAAAAACATCATCTTTGTTCTTCAGGGGCATAAAGTAAAGCAATTACAATGACAACAAAGTGTCTGGGTCTGCAAGATTAATGTCCATAGGAAGACGTAATGGAAGTAAAAACATGTTCTAGTTGGAAAGGTTTAATACGGCAGTTGTGGTTACAGTAACTGATTTGTAAATGCAGCAATTTCTTCTCTGAGAATCTCATTTACAATGTTGTTTGAGTCCAGAAACTCAGTGAGAGGCTGCAAGTTCCCCCCACCCATCCCACAAAAGAAAAATGAACGTTTGGAGATAACTACTTTTTGAAGATAAAATTAATGATCCTTAGGAAATTGAGAAGCAGTGATGATCATTAACTTAATCTACACTTGCATATCCCTTTGGAAGTGAAGATTTCAGCGTACAAGAAACCTCATCTTACAAGATTGCACAACATAAAATCTTCTATACATATACCTTATTTCTTCCTTTCTATACATCTGTTCCCAGAGAGGTGTCCAATTTTACTAACTTTCACCATTGGGACAGTGGGTCGGTCCACAAGTATACCTTCGCAAGACAAGAAAGATGCATAGACACAGTTTTCAGTTGAGAAGCAATTCGTCATTTAGTCTATTGACAGCTTAGTAACCAGTATTTCAAAAATCAGGGGTCTGGCTGATGTAAGGAGATTGTTAACAAGACTAGTATCTTTCACATCTGTCAGGCACAGGAGTCCAACTTACATCTGTAGTAGGTACCTGATGGTTGTTAATGGCCTTTGTGAGTTATCTGTGTAATCCATGTCAGACAATTATCTAGATCAAAAGTTAATACAGCTAGCACTAAATTAGCACCCTGGCTCACAGCAGAGAGGACATGACTTGAGCAGAGCCAGTGTTCAAATGAGCAACACCAGAGCCATTCCCCCTAGACGTGATCTCTCCAGGTCAAAGATGAGGCACACAACCCAAGCAATTCAGTCAATTCTGCTAAGGAATAGCAGTTTCCAATGAACAATTCACCAGCACAGAGATCCCAACATTTAGTTTAATTTTAAAGAGGCCATTGCTGAATTTCCATCTTTGTTGCATCTCCATAGCACTGCTGTCTGGTCAAGCTTATTGTACATTATTTTAATGTATTAGAAACTCGTCTTTCACCTCTCGGGTACTTTAGAAGTACTTACCTTGTGATCAGTGTGAACCAGTATAAATTAGTGAAGTCTGTGTGGTTCAGAAAGTTGGCTGGCTATGTCTCTTTGACTAGAGATTTATTCTGTTCTGGGAAGCATAAATCTTTTGATGTTATCTGAAAACTAGAGGGAGGAGGCTATCATCTTTCTGTTGCTTATTAGAGCTTCTTAGTAATTTAGCATCTAGTAGTTCTACAAAATTAACTTTCTAATTTTTTTTCCCTATGCTCTATGTTGAACACATCAAGTTAATTTTCCCTGTCAGTAATGTAACAAGTTAAAATCTCAGTAAAACCTACCTATTTTCATGTCCCAGCAAACCTTTATTTGTAAAAATGTTCGCAATCTTTGTAGTGCAAATGCTTTGATTGTTTAAGTTGTAGTAACTACAAGTCAGGCTGCAACTTGCTTTCTGTTAAAAACTCTGTTTTGGCACCCTGGATCTCCAGACTGCCTCATGCTCCATGTGTGGTCTGCCAGGAGATAATTTTTATTTGTGCTGCCTAAGGGTCAATTACATGATCATTTTGGATATAGCTTGACAAATTAGAATGAATAACCTTTTTTTTTTTTTTTTTTTTTTTTTGGAATACTTTGTCAAGTGTACTTTGTGTTTGGAATACTTTGTCAATCAGGACACTAAACTGGTTAGTTGAGTTGGTTTATTTATTTATTTTCTCCAAGCAGTAGTTTAGCTGAACAAATTTATGGAGATTGAGAATTGGGTGGCGGATACATCAATTCTGGAGTTTCTGATTTGAATACTTGAACATTTCTGGAACGTATAAATAACTTATCAAAACTTGGGAATCGATCCTTTCACACAGTGCACTCCAAAGTCCAGACTCTTTAATTCCATGTATTTCCCTTAGTCACTACTGTGTTCTGTAACTTCGATAGCATGCGTGTGAATATTAGATAGGTATATGATGATTAGAGGTGTATTTTTGTGTAATGTTAACATTGATTTTTTTGGACTTTAAATGACTATTCTAATGAGGTAGAGCTAAATAAAGCTGTAAAGGATTTACTTGTGTTCCATATCACCCAGATGCCCCAATGGAGATCACGCTCTCATTGTGCCAGGCACCGTACAAAAGCAGAGTAAGATGTTTGATGCCCTTAAATCTGTCTTGTCTGTTTATATTGTAAGCTTGTGAGCTGGGAGGTGAAATATAAGTGCAGAAAGGTGAAGGAATTTGTGCAAGGTCATATGGCAGCTCAGCAGCCAAGATTATTTTTCATTTTTGTGTTAATGTAAAATACCAAACTGGAACAGTTAATATATTGCAATACTTAACCGGAAGAAGGAAATTATTTTGTAGCAGTGGATCAAAATTTTAATGCAGGTACGTGGCTCACAGTTGAAAAGTTAAAAACTTCGATGAACATCTCACGCACTCAGAGCGCCAAAGCGCTGCATGAAAACTAACTCGTTAAACTTGCTAGCATTTCAGAAATACAGAAAGGCAAATCAGGAGCAGCAAGTGGAGTTGCTGTTAGTTGCCGGATGAAAACGGCTATTAAAATGGCTGGTTAAAGGTACCCATATAAAGTTGGTAATAATTTGAAATAGATTCAACCTTCAAAACTATTCATAATCCTTTTAAAAGTGAGACTCATAAATACATGCTTAACTCATTACAAACTACACGTAAGGCTGCTCCTTTCCAGACAACCAAAAGATCTTTGACCTTAAAACAATTCAGCTGTGCGGTTGCTTGCCTAGGTCAACCCGTTTCCCTAGTCCACTCTTTCCCACTCCTTCTTCAGGACAGATAAACCCCAGTGAGTGTCTTGACTGGAGTCAGGTATTAGCTCTTCAGGAAATGAACTATGTAACTTGAGCATCACCTATTGCAGTAACATCCAGATTCTTATTCAGGTCTGTAGCTGTAACTGTAATGTAGAAATAAAAATAAAATACTACATTAAATACCTATTTTAGAACTTGTTTCAAAGTTTGTATCTTCATTCATCCATCATATGGCACTTTTTTCATTGTAGGGCAAGAGTCAGGAATATTCTTCCCTTTCAAATATGCGCAAAATATAAGTAGTTAAAATTTTCAGAAGTGTCTGAGAGATGAAGGAGCTCAAATGTCATTTTCAAAATGACTTAGGCTTTTAGCATCTGAAGTCACTTGCGGCTTAGGGTCCACTTAGACACTTTTGAAGATCTTACTCTAGTGTTTGAGAAAGTGAAATGTTGAGAACTGCTGAATGTATGGCTTCAGGTGGAAAATATGCAAAAATCTATGCTTTTATGTTCAACTTCCAAATAACAGGGTTTGGCTGATCACTTAGGTTTTTGGGTTGAGTTAAAGAACTGAACGTAAGCAGAGAAGTGGAAGAAACACAAGATACTTGATGTGTTTTAGATAGTTTGCCTCTTGATGCTCTTTTGAAAGTAGAGCTGAGAATGAGTAAGTAGTTTTACTTGTAGCATGATAATTTGAACTGAATGAGTCTAGTCTAATGTATGACATAACTGCCTCCAGCCTCATGTGGCTTTGGAGACTCCTCTAAGCAAGAAGTATGTTTTCTGATAGCATTATGCACTCTTCTCCCATTATCTCAGGGTGAGACTGTATACTCTATAGGAAACATACTTAAAGCCAGTGATGATATCCAACCGGTTTGCACCGGTTTGCGCGAACTGGTTCTTAAAATAGAAAAAATGCAGCGAACCGGTTCTTAGCGCCGGGAGATTCAATGTAAAGGTGGAGCAGCGAACCGGGGGGGAGAGTCAATTTCCCAGCTGAGAGTGTCCCTAGGGATTCTCCCTGCAGCCGAAATTGACCAGAGAGTGTCAATTTCACTGCGGAAGGTACTCTGAAGTGCTCGCTGGGTTGTTGGGGTTCAGTGTGTTGGGTGCTGTGTGCATGATGTTTAAGAACCTATTCAGAATAGGTTCTTAAATATCACCTGCCTTTATAGAACTGGTAATTGGGAATTTGGGATATCATCACTGCTTAAAGCCTCTATTTTTGTCTTGTGGTTTTTTTAGTTGTTGTTTTCTACATTTTCCTTGCACTTCATGGAAGACTATTTCAGCAGTCTTTAATTCCTTCTAACTGCTGACTGGTCTGAACAGAGATTTACTTCAGTCACAGTGAAATTGCAGCTGTTGAAAATCTGTTGGCTTTCTTGTGTTGCAAATATCCTTACTCTGTTATATTTTCAAGTGATTGCATAAGGAGTAGAGTTCTACATTTTTAGGAAAGTTCCACTTAGAATATTTTCCAAATTGACTTGATTAATTTTTTAAAAAAATGCTTTTTAATAACACAATTTTAGCTTCAATTGACTTCGATGTTAGGAACAAAATTAGCTATATGCTCAGTTTGTAAAAGTATTATTTCATGTGATCTACAGGCTTGATTTTCTTTAACTAAACTGACTTTGGCCAACATTTTAATAGACTTAAAGTATTAATTGAAATAACAAATATAGGTGATTTCAAAAAACGGTACGTGATAGGGAAATTTCATGGTGATTTTTGTAATCAGCAGCCCAAAATCCATAAGATACACCCAAAAGTATTCAGGAAGCAAAATCTTTGTTGTCCAGTGTAACTGAAGATAAAAGATGAAGATAGGACCTCTCTCATAAAAGAGCTTGATGAGCCAATTCAGGTTCATCTCTACTTAACAGAGTAGGCAGTATATCAATATGGTGAGTTGAAGAGGCAAAATCTTCCAAAATAGGCTGAACAGCTCTAAATATGTTGGTTAGATTTCTTTAAATGTTAGATTTACCGAAAAGTCTAGAACCTGTACCAAATGTTTAAAATTCTCCTTTATATGTGTAGAGTTGGGCAAAGATTCTTTAATGAAACCAGATGACACTGAATCATGTTTGCCAAAATGTTAGTGAAGACTACGACATAAGTTTGGGCAGAGTTGTTGGGTGAATCTATGCCAGTATGTTTTGGGTGGAAACCAAGGTATTTTTGAACCCAGAGAGGTCAAGGGAACAATTTTATGCTTATCTAGGCTATGAATATGTACGTCATTAGTGTATCATGGCTTATGAGTATTTTTTAACATCTTATTGGTCAATATATTTCATATGTTAAATATTCAGGTGTTAGATCTGACAGTTATCAAACTATGTAAACCACTGTCCCCAAGGGAGGACAGAATCAAATATAGTATTTATATTGCAAACTTAAACCAAAAGTCAACTTTTCTCCATCATGGACAGTCGGCGCTGTATTTGATTCATTTGCTTGAAGCACTGCTGTATTAGCCCCCTCGGTACATATGTAATAGTAGCCTAACTTTCAAAGAACATGTCTGGAAACTTGGCAGACCTCAACTTAGTCATGCCAAAAAGAAAATTGTGTGTTTCCTCTCTAATGGTATAAATGGATTGTGGCTCTGTAAGCGGCAAACTTAGCAGGCATGTTTTATGTTGAGATAGGCAGTATGAGAGTAGTTCAGTTCACCAGGTAGTTAAAATTGGAAGTATTCTTCTTCAGTGACGTACTGGGAAGAAAAAGCAGAGACTGTTTTCCCTCTGTTTATCTGTTTTCTTGTTTAGCTCCCCATTGCAAGTTTAGACCTTATTATTCTTCCCCATCCTGCTTCAACCCCACAAATGAATTCCCGCAGTCTCAAACAGGTTCATATGTTGCAAGTAAGCGTCTGACTTTATTTTTGGCCAAGTTTTCATATGAAGGATTCTGGCGGTAACTGCAATTGGACATGAATCTTCTGACTTGATCTTACTTGTCCAGTGATGGCTCTGTGAACAACCTAACTGCTTAATTCTAATCTCATAACAGTCCTTTGCAAAGTGCAATAATTGCTTCCATGACAGTAGTATTAGGAAAGCACGATGGTGAAAATAATGAAATAGGTAGTCTGAGGGCATGAGTGAATGCCACTCACTGTGGCTGCAGTTAAGGCTTCGTACCTTCTTAGCTCTTGCACAGCCGTGCAATCAGTTAATGATAACTTAGACGTCTGCTTGTGAAGGATGTCTTCCTCCTGTAGTGGAAATTGAGATTCAATAGAAGACTGAAAATACTTTTAATCTAACTTGTTGAAAATGTTCAGGTCAAGATTTCAGTGCAAGAGCTTGTTAACTGTATTAATTTCAGTCTGATACCAAGTAATTAAGGTAGGAAATGAGATCTAAAGCTGAAAAATGCTCTAGTGTTAATTTACTGTAGTGTGAATCAGCAAGCCATAATATTCAGTGGAGCAAATACTACAGTATTCTATAAATACAGTGTTATTTCTGCTTAATGTGTACTGTTTTTTTCAAATTAGTTAAGTCAAAGTACCATTTAAACTAGATTTCTGTAGTGGCCTAAGAATACATTTCACAGAGGTGACAAGTGAAAATGAATTAAAGCCAAATTTTCCCAACGTGAACACCTAAGATGACTTTTTTATATGATTAAGTTGAAGGCACCTAAATCTGAATGTTAGCTTAAGTGAGATCAGCATAGTCAGTAGCTATCATTAGACTGTCCCAGTATTCATCTCACTTCTTGCAACAAATTAATTTAGTTCAGGAAATAATCAGTACTGGCACATTCAGGGACATTGACGTTAATTGCTGAGACCAGTCGTTAATTCTTCTGATGGCACCGAGGAGTACTGTGAAAAATGTAAAATTGTATTCCTGTATTTTTACCAGGAAATATTTTAACATGTCCAAGCATTTGACACTGCAGAGAACAAAAGAAGACATTTCCTTCAGTCGTTTTATTGGGGGACTGCTGAATGTTTTCCCCTAACACATTCAGGAGCCAGACCTTTTGCAGTAAAATGTGTCTTGAGGACTTGTCTTTTTCATGCAGGCAGAAATAAGGCTGACTTGAAAAATGAGTGTGTGAGCAGTAGGGTCACGCTGGAGACCTTATAATATTGCTGGTTGCTTGCTTGGTTCATGAGTCTTCACAGAGTTTCAGTAGTTTGACATGGTTGGTCTGCATGGGATGTTTAACTCCATGCAATATATGTGTAAGCCTTGATAAGTAGTCAATGGGGAGTCTTCTTAACAGGAAATGTATGTTAAACTGTGGAAGAAATAAAATAGTAGCACTGAGCGTTTCTGTTCGCTTCTGCTTCTCTTAACAGACAGAATTTTCAAATGTGTGGAGATCGATTTTCAATTAATGTAAGCAAACAAAAGGCAAGGACAATGCAGTGCATAGTACGGTGTTCATTTGACTAGTGTACAGTAATTGACTTTAAATGAGCTCAGCTGGTCTTCTCAGGGCTTTGGAGTAGCTTCAGTCAACACTGGGATTGCAAGGGTGAAGCCAAACCAATCCCTGGGTTTGGTTTTCAGTTTCTCGGAGCAAAAGACAGGTATTTTATGCTTGAATGCTTTCTTCTATATGTGATAGTCAGTCTAAAATAATTAGTAAAGATTCAGTGTCAACAGTGCTTTCTTAGGACTGCACTCAGACATGTTTAAGTTAAATTGATATTGTTATGGTCTGTTTTATGTTTCTGGGGCTTCTAATTTAATTTTAAGAACTATCATTAAAACTCTAATTGTGTTCATATTGATTGTGGAACCGTATCAACTTTGGATAGGTGAAAATATCTTTAAATGTGACCCACAATGTTTTCTGCAGTCTTAAAAGGTCGCTTTAGTTCCACCCTGTTCTATTATATATCCTAGTAAGGATCTTGAATTTTCTAAGATTAATTAAAGTGCGCACACACTCGCAGAAAATATAGTCTGTGCCGAGTAAGCTGAAGACCAAGGAAAGAAGTTTGCGGTATTAACTTAATCGTTTGTACTACTTGGAATTTGTGGAGGCTGACAAAATATAAAACTAAAAACAGCTCCAGTTTTGTATTAATTTGAACTAAAAAAAATCTTCCACACAGAAAAACACACTCAGGATTTCACTAACCTTTTTTCAGGTGGAAACCCACTAGTGGTGTTTGTACTAAATTCGTTTTCTTATCTGATATCTTACCTTCTTTATTTTTTTTGCAGTATAATAAATCAAGAGAATTTATGCAACTAAAATTTTGCCTTGTTATGTTGTAATGGCAACATACTACTTAGTTATTCAAAATTAAAACTTGTTCAGTGGAAAAGGTGAACGTAAACCATTGGAAGGTATCATGGAAAATGGTTGACTGTGACAAACTGCCAAGAAGCATTTGAACCAAGTGATGGTGACTAGAGATTTTATACTTGGAATATGCTGTTAGTTAAGTAACAAATAAACTTTCTCCTCCTCAACATGCAGCTCAACAAGACATGCTTCACAATAGCTGGGAATAAAGCAAATGTGCTGTGAAGGGATGTTGTTGTTCACTTTTATGCCCAATATAGCTGTGTATCCAGTAGAAATCATGTTCATTACATAGTCCAGGGCTCCTTGCAAGCAGCTGGTATCCAGTAACACAGCAAGTCCAGATAGGTTCACTACAGATTTCTAGAGATAAAAAATTGTGTCTGTATCCATGACTACTAACACGACTACATTTTGTTTGTAGTTGTGGGAGATGGTTATGGTGATTGCTTTTCTTCGTTTGGGGGGGGGGGGGAAGCAGCTCACTTTAGTGGGAGCATGATTGAAATGTAATAAACTGGAACCGAAGAAACTCTTCAAAATTCCATCTTTTCTTTCAGTCCTGAACTTCAAAATGTGGAATTCCCTGGTACTTTAAGTTTGTCCTTTTGCCCTGTGATTTGATCCTTCCAATAACAGGTGCTCCCCTGAAAGCTACAGATCCAGAAACTGTGTGCTGGACAGATTGGTAAAGCTTTTTAGAATCCATGAGTTAGAATTGAGATTAATCCAATCTGACAACGCAAAGGCTGACCACTAGTAATGCAACAATGTCTGAAACTACACTACCCCAGCAGAACTGACTTCTGTGCCACTCTGCTGTGAAAGCTGTTTTGCTTTGAGTTTTATCACCAGTGCATTTATGTTTCATATTACACATGTGAAATGTCAGACCCTTAACAGGGTCTTAATCCTTTTGTTTAGCCAAAAATTTAAGGAAAAGCATATCAGTGCTGCTTGTCCCAGCATTAATACTTGCTCTCTTGACTGGTTACCACTGGTGATCTTCCTAGCATTTTAGCAACTTGGTATAATCTTCCATGTTAATACAAAATAAGCCTACAATGCTAACTGTAAAGCTCTTTTCTCTAGAGTAAGGATATTAATGCATTCCATTTGTCTGACAACTTGAGTGCAGTAAATGCTCTTTCTAGCTGCTAAACTCAAGTATCTTTGAAGAGATTTCTCTAATCACATGGATTTCTGTGATCATCATGGATGAAACACCTCTGGCAAGTGTTCAAATGTATAACCTTTCAAATGACTGTATAATCAGAACTGGCTAAACTTGGTATACAGAAATAGTGCATGGATTGTCTTGAAGTGTTTACTCCAGTTTTCAGCAGTTTTATCCCAGCACAGAAAGGTGGCAATAGCTTAAAGCATTTACTTGAATGTAAACATTGCTAGCCTTTTGCCTTAAAACATGTTGACTAACACTTGAATGCCAAGCTCAGTTGCAGAAGTAGTTTGCTTTCTTGATCTCCTTCTGTACGTCATTACCTTCCTGCCACTATAATCATGGGAAAGACACAAGGCTTGCTACTCACTCAGCACTGAGTAAATACATAAATTCATACACCTACTTGGAAAGTGTACTCATCTAAAACAGAGGTACTCTTTCCAAACCTATTCAAGCATAGTTCTGTGTAGGTCTAAATGAACTGCTATTATGAAACCACTTATCCAGTGAATCTATTCCTGGTTCTGTTAAAATTGTTTGCAAACACTTGGATATTTAATAATTTATCTAGAAATCTTACAGTAATTCATGAAGACATATTTCATCTTATGGGTTGCTTATAAACGTGTGACTGTCATTACTTTGTATATTTATGATGTTATTGGTAATTGAAATTGTATGTTTTTCAGCCCTAAACTGGATGTCTATCAAACCTGGAAACAGCTTTTAAGATAGCTGTATGAACATTTCTGGCAGGAATATTCCTGAAAATACATACTTATTCGTGTGTTTGTGATACTGTCCTCCTGATAGATAGGTTGGGAAAGTTGTTTTCAGGACTAACTTCATACTCTGCCTTTTGCATCCTGACCAAAAAAGCAAGTGTATTATAATATACCAGATGTTGATAATCTGGTGAGAGTTTAATTTCTATCTGGAGCTGAATCTACCATGCTGTTAGTCAAACAGTGTGGTTTGTTTTGATCATGGTAAATTTTCTTTCTTGTGGATTAAGGAAAGCTATGGGACACAGCAACCATTGATTGTATGGCAGTAGTGGTAATTGTCTAGGGCGCCTGAACGAGCTGTCCACTCAAGTTAACAAAGTCTTCTTTGAATCTATAAATTAATTTTCCTTTGGCCCACCAGAGCTGAGGTACTTATTCTCTAGTTTTCCCTGAGGGAGCTGATTGAATGGGGCCTGGGGAGCAAGGGATAGTTTTATCTGTGGTAGTTTGGGGTGTTCTTTCCGGGTACAAACACAAATGATTTTTAGAAGAATCTAAGTGCCTACATTGTTGGGCACTCAATAAACCGACAACTACACACCATTTGGGTAGGATATTCACGGCAAGGGGGAGAAACTCATAGTACTTAACAGTGATGAGAAGATAGAAGCTCCTGTATGTAACTTATTGACTGCATAGGCACAAGATCTCTGTGTTAAGCAGAACCTTGGTAGTATTTTGTATAAATAACTTGCCCTCAGATTAGCTGTTCGATATCAACCTGCCTGAGAGTCAAGCGTTATTCAAAGGAATTTGAAAAGGGGAAGACCCACAGGAAATGGAAAAGAGCAAAGATAAGGCTCCTTGAGGCAACAGTATAGGGGGAGGAGCTATCAGCTGGGGAGTGCTGCCTGTCCCGGTCCATCTAGGCTAAAATGGCTTACTCTTCCCAAGGCGGAGCCTGAGATCAAAGAGGATCCTAACCCCCAACACTGCTAGGAATAGGAAGGAGGATTTGAGTGTGTGGCCAGAGGCTTTCAGTGTGTCAGTGAAAAGTGACTGACTGAGACAAGGAGCTTGCTGTAGCAGGACAGGCAGCTTCTTTCTGCCAGAGATGGAGTTTGCGGGACTGAGGAGAATTTATAAAAGCTGTCAGGGAGAATTAGCAGTTGAAGTAAGATCCACGTGCATGGACCTTCTGTTGGTTATCCCCGGCTCTGCGTGCTCTTGTGTTTTGGAGGAATGAATGAATAATGCTTTGTTTTTGCAATGAGACACAGAGCACCTTCAACGTCTGCTGTCACAGGCTTCGGAACGGAGCCTGTTATAAGTGCCAAAATCAGGATGGTCCAGTGTTAATAACGTGCTTGAGGCTCTAAAAGGGGGGTGTGTCTGGACCACATAGTTGTACCCAGGTGCGTCCTGGCTTCCTGCACTTTGCTCTAACAGATGCACTCGAAAGGGGCTGATGAGGTCTGTGATGCTCGTAACTGTGGCAATATTCAGTCTGACTTGCGGGCCTATGACTGTAAGCACCTTTTGGGTCATGTTAAAAGCCAAACTCCTATCATAGTTTTAGAGACTGTAGTAGTCCAGAGAGCACTAGTCGATGCAGTGCTTAGTAAAAAATCTCAAGGTATGTTTAGAGCCGTTAAGAATGTAGGCAGTTAATTGCTCTCTCTCCATGTGTGTGTTTCCTTTAATATTGCTTTGGAAATGCTCCAAGTTGACACAAGCAGGTACTGATTGAACTAATTTTGAAATAATTTACTCTCTAAAGACCTTGCAGACGCTAGGTTATCTGCATAGAATCCAAGATAGAGTCACACATACCTTATGCTTATTTGGGAAAGTTACCAGCTAGCTGATTGGCTCCATAAAGTTTGCGGATGACACGAAGCTGGGGGGTATTGCTAACACGGAGAAGGACCGGGATGCTATTCAGGAAGATCTGGACCACCTTGTACACTGGAGCAATAGTAATCGGATGAAATATAATAGTGAAAAGTGCAAGGTCATGCACTTAGGGATTAATAATAAGAATTTTACATATACGTTGGGGATGCATCAGTTGGAAACGACGGAGGAGGAGAAGGACCTTGGGGTATTGGTTGATAACAGGATGACTATGAGCCGCCAATGTTAAATATGGCTGTTAAAAAAGCAAATGCGGTTTTAGGATGCATCAGGCGAGGTATTTCCAGCAAGGAGAAGGAGGTGTTAGTGCCGTTATATACGGCGCTGGTGAGACCCCACCTGGAATATTGTGTGCAGTTCTGGTGTCCCATGTTTAAGAAGGATGAATTCAAACTGGAACAGGTTCAGAGACGGGCTACTAGGATGATCCGAGGAATGGAAAATCTGCCTTATGAAAGGAGACTCAAAGAGCTTGGCTTGTTTAGCCTGGCCAAAAGAAGGCTCCGGGGGGATATGCTTGCTCTATATAAATATATCAGGGGGATTAACGTTAGGGAGGGAGAGGAATTATTTAAGTTTAGTACTATTATAGGCACGAGGACGAATGGGTACAAATTGGATATTAGGAAATTTAGACTAGAAATTAGACGAAGGTTTCTAACCATTAGGGGAGTGACGTTCTGGAACAGCCTTCCGAGGGAAGTAGTGGGGGCAAATGACTTATCTGGCTTTAAGACTAAGCTTGATAAGTATATGGAGGGGATGTTATGATGGGATAGTTTAATTTGAGCAATTGATTTTGGATTATCGGCAGATAAGTCTGCTCAATGGTCTGTGGGAATGCTGGATGGGATGGGAACTGAGTTACTGCAGAGAAATCTTTTTTGGGTGCTGGCTGGTGAGTCTTGCCCACATGCTCAGGGTTTAGCTGATCGCCATATTTGGGGTCGGGAAGGAATTTTCCTCCGGGGCGGATTGGCAGGGGCCACGGAGGTTTTTCGCCTTCCTCTGCAGCATGGGGCATGGGTCGCTTGCTGGTGGATTCCCTGCAGCTTGAGGTCTTCAAATCTCACTTTTGAGGATTTCAATAACTCAGTCATGGGTTCGGGGTTGTTATAAATGTGTATGGGGTAGGGTTTTGTGGCCTGCCTTGTGCGGGAGGTCAGACTAGATGATCATATTGGTCCCTTCTGACCTATGAGTCTATGAATCTCTATGAATCTCCATTCCATATGTCATCATAAAGGGTTATGGTGACCAGATATCCTGATTTTATAGGGCAGTCCTGATATTTGGAGCTTTTTCTTATATAGGCACTTATAACTCCCCACATCCCAATTTTTCACACTTGCTATCTGGTCACTCTATAAAGGGTTGATAAGCCCAATTAATCTTGACACAAAGTCTGACTACTTGCTTGATAGTATTCAAAGTCTGTGGTGCTGGTGAGTTCCAAGGGATTTGACTTGAGAGTGGGAGATCTGTTCACTGCAGCTGCTCAATGTTTAGGTGTTTTGCTCTCAGTAGAGAACTGCAACTCTTCAAAGCAAAGTTCCTCTGTATTTCCACTCCCAGGAAAACTATGTTTAACATGTTGTTTGGTTTTTTGTTTTAAACTGCTTCCAGATTTGTCCTGTTGGAATGAAGGTTAATTTTAGGGCAGTTTCCAAATCAGGAATAGACAGCCATTATATTTTATGCACATGGCACTCTGATTATTTCACTCCAGTGTTATCTGGCATTTTTGTACTACCATGTATTATATTATATTATTGAAAATTAAGTATTTATTTTAGTTTTTAAAAGCCTATGCCCTGTGCTTAAATCTAGGGCCACCACACATGCATTAAAAGAAGAGCAATTTCTGATTATTAGACTAGTTAACTCCTTGTATTAGACAGTGCAAGTCCAGCACAGCTAACGATGTCTAATATTTGGCCCTCTCTGGATTCTTTCTGTAGCTGTTTTCAGAGGGTCCGTACCGTTCACATAGTGAGAGAGCAGTAGATGGATTTGACACTTGGCACTTCCTAGTGCCTGGCCTCTCAGAAGGGCAGTAAAGCATGACTACATCTTACTTCAGTCACTCCTTTGAATCAGTCAGATTTCCTTTTGTGTCATCAGAGGAAAGACATTGCATTTTGATGCCAGGATGACATACCGTTTAGGACAAATGCATTTCAAAGGACTTGCCAAGAGAGACACTACCGGAATATTTGCAGCAGCCACAGCCTTGGCTGGTTGACGCTCTAGTAAACCTTTATTTTATTTATTTTTTATTTATTTAGTTTTAAATTGATTGAACGCTACAAGAAACATGACTCTACGTTTCTTTTGGACAAAACTGGAGCCAACTTTTAATGTTTGTAGATACTGTACTGTTTGGAGTTAATAATTGAGTCCTGAAGGGAGTTAGAGAAAGCCAACCTCTACTTTATTTAGAAATTTAATTCCAATACTTGAGCAGTCAAAGAGCTGGAGAATATTTGTGTTTTAGGATTCACCATAAAAGTTTATCTTGCATAAATTATGAAAAAATGGAAAGACAAGACAGAAATATAACATCAGAGCAAATTCAGTACATGATTAATGATCTTAAGGTCAGGATATATCTTGTATTAACTAGGGAGAGTTGAGAAGATTAGTGTGGGTATCAAATCACACATTCCCTTAGAAAAAATATAGTAGAATGAAGGGTTTTACTGTCCTAATTGGCACAATAATGTGAAATACTTACCACTTTCTCCCCTCTTTGGAGTGCAGATGGAGAGTAAAAGACCAACATAGGGGTGAGGGTGGAAGTGTTGCATGGTTACTGGAAGCCATGAGAGTTCTTAGGAGGACAGAACACATGGTCTCGATTTCAGGCCTTTTAATTTACCGTGGCAAACAGTTAACGTGGGAAGGGTTCATCTTGCAACTAGGTCCTAATTTAGAAAATGTCCAACATCTTCCGTTGTGGGGGTAGTAGTGGGGAAACAACCCTGGTACATAAGTTGACCTGAAAAGGTAGCTTTAATGCTTGGAAGGAAACATACTGACGGACCATTGATTTCATTTATTTGGTCCTCCTTTCATAAGCAATAGAGGTAGCTGTGAAAATTCATAAAGCAGTCACAGAGTCCTCCATGCTCAACTTCATCAAGTTCTTTTATATCAATCGAAGGCTGTTGCCAACTTCAAGGATTCTGCCACTCAGCTCATGCTTGTTATTTTCCTTAAAGCTTCAGCTCATAGAGTTGTGAATATAAGAAAATATCTTTAATTTTAAAAAATGTTTCTAGGCTTTATGGTTGTGGAGAAAAATTTGAAATTTTGACATGAATATACCTGTCAAATGCCAAGAACCAGAAGACAAATAAAAACCCCAAAATACATGATTTTTAAATTTTATTTAATTTTTTTCGAGGTGGGGAGGGGAACTTTCGTGGAACGGGTGGTGCAATGTCCTTGATTAATGGACCATTTGGTTTCATAGATATTCTAGCTTGCTTTTGTTAGTACTGCTCTTGAAATTCCAGATTTCTTTAAGCTGGTGAACTCTTCATCCCTTACACACGTGCCGTTGAGACCAAAATGTTGTCTTCACCTGCTGATAAAGGAAGATGAAGAAGAAAGGAAAATAATTAAGAAAACATATCCCCCTTTCTGTAATCAAAGAGACTGAAAAATCATTCCGTGCAATATGAATAACTAGTCTAAAATCAGGCTAAGTATACAAATTTTATAATCTTATTCACAGATTAAGCCCCACTGTTCATCTCAACACGTGCCTCTTTCAGTAACAGTTTAATGCACGTGTCATGGTCTAATATTGTTCAGGTTCAAATGTGAAACAAAATTGGGTAGCAGGCTGTCCCAGGTCTTTGGGGAAATGTAAACTGAAATGACAAAAGCAGCTTCTTCATAGCATAAGTAAATGTAATAGATGGGACGGGGGAGCAGGTGGTAGGCCCATATGCAGTCAGTCGTTGATAGAGTACTGTGTTGCTGATTCATTCTGCTTGTGTGCTGGATTTTGCTCAGTGAAATGAGCTTTCTGCTCATTCATATCAGAAAAGCCCTATAATGCCTTGCAATGTGGTACTCCAAATGAATGAAAGGTGATTAAGGGATATACTCGGGCTTCAGTTCAGCTTGGTTGCCAGGAGAGGAATTGCATTTAGCAACCATCTATGGTTTAAAGTTCCGGAGGGGTAGCCGTGTTAATCTATATACAGCAAAAACAACGAGAGTCCTGTAGCACCTTTAAGGACCCTCGTTGTTTTCATCTATGATTTGTCTGGTATTTTGGAGAAAATCTTCCTTCCTTCCCTCCCTCTCCATACACCCCACTAATACCTTTCCTGGATGATATAGTAAGAAAAAGATGTTTTTTTCCGTAACAAGCAAAACGCCAAAAAATTTGGGTCTTGGGGATACGATACGACCGAGTTCAGTTAGAACTTGCCATTTTTGTTTTTCACATTATTTTGTTCATCTTCTGTAATTAGAACATCCGACCCGTGGGCCAGATACGGCCCACCAACCTTTTTGGTCCGGCCCCTAGCACCACAGCAACATCTGGCCCACCATAGCAAATGAGTTTGACACCCCTGTCTTACTGGTTTTGACACAGTCCAACACCTAGTGCCCTCCTTCCCTCCACTTCCCCCAAAAATAAAAAACACCCACTGTAATTGAAACATAGCTTCAGGCACTAGCAAAGTTGGACTCTCATAATTTAATAAGTGTTCTGCCTATTAAGAGTAGTACAGTAAGTGTTCAGGTGTGCTTGCTTGATATTTCATTCTTAGTGTTGTTACAGCACCTCAGTGGAGCATTTATATAAAATATGTATGGCTTTTGGCAATGAACCATCATCCAAATGAAAACCTAATACACATCCATTTGGGAACTCTTAGGATTTAAGTTTCTCCAAGATAGCAGCAGGCTACTGTTTGTGACAACTACTTGTGAATAATTATTGTCTTTGCATAAATCCATAGAAGTGCATGTCTTTTCTCATCCAGATAGGGGTGCTGAAGTCCTGGAGTGTTCATTCTGGTAAGAAGTTAATGTTTACACAATGTCATTATCAGGAGAGCTATATCATTACATTCCACTGACACCCAGCTGTCGTAATGTACATTGATTTATTAGATTTACTCTGAAGGAAACGAGACACTGTTAGATGTTTGCAGTGCTCCACCCCCTAACGGAAGTTCTATCACACCAGCGTCAATCGTTAGTTAAATCCACACAGTTTACTTATGGATTACACTGGTGTGAGTAAAATCAGAATTTGGCCAAAACTGTCGGTTTCAAAGCTGCTACCTCTAGTTTATTCTCTTGTGTAAGGAGATGTCTGCTGGTTTGGGAAGCCATTTTTATCCAACTCTATTTTAGAGATATGTCATTACTTTAATTAGAGTATTGGGTACAAGTATGTTCCATATGATAAATACCAGTGAATTTTTGCTATATGAAAAGTCTCCATTTTGATCCCATTAGAAAAAAGGTTCCTCAATTCATTTGAGTTAATTCTGTGTTTAATAGGTAAGTTTGAACAACTTCCAGCATGAAAGCACTGAGATGTGTGGATGCTTCCAGTAGCCATTCAGGTTTTTTCATTTTATTTTGTTTTTAAAAGTACCCAACTAAGGGATAGCTGCAGCTTTCACTTTTTCTTCTTTGGCATTTTTTGACACAGTATTTCTTCATTTGATTTATCTGAATTGTAGTTTGTGTTTGATTAGCGGGATCATCCTGCTTTCCCACAGCATAATATAAATAAGAAAAAGATCTATGAACTTAGGGGAAATTGCTTGGCAGAAATATCTTCCAGAATCCAAAAACAGTATAAGTGAAAGATAGAATCTGTCCATGTAATCTTAGTAAGCCTGCAAACATAATTTCCTTAAGACCCCTGAAGTTAGCCACTTTAAGTTTGAGAATCATGATGTGAAATGGCTGGGAAATTAATCCATGGTTACAACAGTTATCCTTGTTTAGTATACAGTTTATTCTGTATAGATTCCTGCAAGGGTACTAACCCAGGGATTTCAAAGACAGTCTGCTGTGTGCTTAATTTTTTACTGCTGAGGATGTTTCCCTTTTCGTAAGGCTATCACCACCAGTACTCAGATGAAAAATTTTGCATGATCATATTTTGCAGTGATCAAACTACAGTTCAGCTAAAAATAAGAAATGGTGTAAAAGCCAGTCAGAAGGTCCTCTTATACATAGGTGAATTTAGGTTTATGTAGTGCGTACTTAACGTTTTTTCCAACAGGTTAAGGATGTTACACTTCAAGTAGGTTCACCTTGTGGACCTGACAAGGATTCAGGGCAGATACTTTGCTGAACAAGTCATAGGCAGCTCAGTTTCCTCCTTTGGCTAGCTCCAGGAAATGCGGACAACAGGATGAACAAACAATGATTATACATTTTTTAGATTCTGTTTAGCTCTAATTATCACTTTGAGAAGAAGTGAAACGTAGAGGGCTACCACAGTGGCAACAAATCCTGTTGAAAAATAAACATACCAAGCCTTTCCCACAGCTGCATAACATTCAGATGTGTATTAAAATGTTACATTGGTGAAAGCAAAACAAAAACCAAAAAACCAACCACAAAACTTGAAGAAGTCTCAGTTTCCTAGAATGTAAATGTTCTGTTACATAATACAAGTTCTGGTAATTCCTAGTTTTGGCAATATGTAGCTGCTGAAAACAGACTTAAAATAAACCCAAAACACTTCTCTTCAATTCTGTTTACCAATTTCTTCATATTTGGTATATGCAACATATACATTGCCTTCCCCCTCACCGACCTGAAACGGGCAACGAACTTTCCCATATGTCTACATAAAGCCAGTATGAGCAGATAAGCCATTTAAAGTGATCTGAAGGGCCAGCAGGCTGGCTCTGTCAAAGCAAGTTTAAGTCAGGAACTTCTCACTGAAAATTACACCACCATGGTCTTCCCAGTCACATGAGGATTTTAGCTTCAGTCCCCCAGCTGACTGCCTTTGGTGGAGTCTCACACCAGTTGAGAGGTAGTTTTCAAGGTGACCAGTTTCCAAATAGCTTGGGTCAAAAACGTCATTTGGCTTTGAACTAGGAAACTGTTTGGTGGGTATGGATATCCAGTGTCATGCTACTAGCAAGAATCAATGCCAAGTAGTGGGCCAGCACCTTGTTCAGTAGCTGAGGTTTCAGTGGTCTCCAAATACAATGAACTCTTTAGACAATTAGTTTTCTATGTAGATGTGGCAAAGATCAGGCTTACTGTAACCAAGTCGCCAAATAAAGGTGAAAACACTCTTGGTTGCTGCTTGATACTCTTAAGAAATTGGAGATCCAATAGGGGCCTAAGACGGTACCCCCTTACTAACAAAGAACTTAAAATGGTGATATCGGTGGATGTGAAATAGAGGCTGGGTCTATGCTGT
The DNA here is from genome assembly GCA_007922155.1 of Mesoclemmys tuberculata. Taxonomy (NCBI): domain Eukaryota; kingdom Metazoa; phylum Chordata; order Testudines; family Chelidae; genus Mesoclemmys; species Mesoclemmys tuberculata. The sequence continues at coordinate 4,809,346 of ML675621.1, forward strand.
TGGTGGTAAATTCGCTGCCGTCACATCGATTACTCTGGATCGACTGAGCGTTCAGTATAGACGCGCTCAGTCGATCCAGGAAGCGATGCAGGAAAACCACCTCGGTAAGTGGCGTAGCACTGTTCCCTTCGACGCAGCGCAGAGGAGACGCAGCAAAGTGGACGGGAGATATGCAAGTGATTTACGTCACTTGCGTATCTCCCGTTGACTTCCGCTGAATCGCAAAGGTAGGTGTAGACCGGGCCAGAGCATAGTGAGATGCAAGTGATTGTAATACTTTAGCTGGATGCTAATATTTATAGTCAAGTAACTGACACCTTTTAGAAAATTTAACGTGTATAAATGGTAATGCTTAGTACGACACCTCCGAGAGCTGATCCGTTGTATCGGAAGTAGAAGACTTGTGACATTAGAATGCAGTTTGATGCATTTGTGAGCTTTACACTTGGGTAGCATTCAATAACTATCACAAAGATAATTATAAAAAGTATATGGTGAACTCCTGAAAGCAGGGAACGTGTCTTCTGTGCAGTAGCTAGGACAGGAAAAGCTATACTGGTGTAGACCACTTTTTTACCAATACAAAGCAGTACAGTCCCTCTAAAGTTGATGCCATTATCTTTACAAGTATATCTAAAAGGGTACAGCTCTCTAGTGTAGACGAGGCCATAACCTCCAATTCTCTTTCTAAAAAGAAATATAGACCAGAGTCTAACTTAGATGGCCAAAATGTGGAACAGAGTGGTGTAATGTGGCTTTGTATATATGTCAATAACTGTAGTGTGCCAAGAACTTGGGATGGATATTAAAGAAAAGGATCAAGAAATACCTTTTTTTAACAATACTCTCCATTCCCATTGTATGTCTGAGGGCTTTTGACATATGCTGCCATATACTTCAGGCTTGCTTCTACTTGTCCCTTCACATTGTTACGCTTGTGGAGGCAGCCACAGCAAAGATCACCAAGCTGTAATTTTTGCTAGAAAGAAAGAATGCTGCTCTTCTCATGGTTCTTCGAAGAGAAGATGTTTTAAGTTTAAATTTATAACTCACTTACGTTTAGGCTCCGTAACTCATTTTTGCTTTTGTGCAGATGAGATAAAATAAGTTTAACATATATTTTCAAACTAAAATTAGAAACAGAGGTTATTCAATTAATTTTTTCAATCTTTTAAAAAAGAAATCAGTAATTAGCATCCCCTTAAGGCTTTGTCTTATTTGTTTGAAACCAGAATACTAGTAAGTTGCATCAAGATACTGAGCTGCTCTCAGGTCACGTCTCTTTGAACATCAGCTTTTAAATGTCAGTCTGCGTGTGTGATGTGGAAACAAACATTTGGCTTCCTTTTCTGAAAACTATGTCTGATCAGCTCTAGTCGTCTTGGCATTGCAAATTCCTGACTCTTATGGAGGAAAAGGAAACCCATATCTTCCTGAGTAACTTCCTTCCCAATGTGCTGCACTGAGGCTCTTGAAGACTAGAAGTGAATGTGCTGGGAATAATAAAGTAACTTGTTTCTTTCCTGATGTTACAGATCTGGTGACTGGAAGTATTCCCAATGGTCAAGCAACACTTTCAGCCATGCTTGGTTTTTTTCATTAAATGAACTTAAATTTTGAGGTAAGATTTCTCTTTACTTTTACTTTCTTGTAAATTTGAATGGCTAGCCTTTAACTTTGGTAGGAGCTCTAATGATTTAAAATTTCTTTCTATAGAATCTTTTCAATTTATCTTCTGTCCATAGGCCTTAATCACTGTAGTAAGTACTTCCTTTAAAAATATATGAACTACTCAAAGTTCTGGCCATTTTTGTAAAAGAGAAGTCAAGCTGAAGATTAAGTGTAGTGCAGGAGCATTGAAGGCTTCAAATAAACATTAAGTGAATAGACGCTAGAGGAATCTTAATTGGTGAAGACTATCATGGGTATGCAAGTTACTTACTATTTTTGACTGTCTCCAAGAGGAGTATGGGGGTATAACACCCAGCAAATGGTTTCCCCAAGCAGTGGGAAGAAGGACTAGACCTTTACTTTTCATATGAACAAGTAAGATTGCTAGGTGGGCTCTGGTATTAGCAGACCTTTTAAGAAAAGTGGCAAAAGGAATAGGGAAAATAATTAGGAGACAAATTTCAAACTGATTTATTATTGTAGCTCTTACTCACTATTGTCCTATGTGCATTTATTTAGAAGTGAATTCAGTAGTCACAAAAGCAGCGCTTAATGCAGTAGTGCTGACTTCAGGTAGGCTTGCTTTGGACAAAATGTTGATAACACTTGGTGTAGGTTCTTGCTGACCTTGGACATGTTATTGTCCTAAATCTTCTCTCTCTCCATCTAAAAAATGGTGCTTGTAATACTAAAAGGTCACTAGTGGAGTTGTGCTGTGCCTTTCCTCCTTGTTTCTTAAATGTCTTTAGGTTACTTTCAAAACAACCCCTCATTACTATAGTGTGTTGGTATATTAGATATCTCTAACAACAAGATTAAATAAAAGTAGTAAGAGTCAGCAGTTTCTAAGAAGTCATGCATTGGTCTATGTATGATCCTTAGACCATTGTTACTAGATAGACATATGAAGTGCATTTTACTAATCTGAAAATCGAAGTTCTTTTAAAGACTACACTTGTGACTTTCGGAAATCAGCACAGTGACAATTGTACTTGAGAGAACTCTATGTATAGATGTTGTGATAAAGATGCACAAAACAATGAATAGTACAGAGGTCAATGGAATCCTCCCAGATTACCAGAACATCCAACACAATTGAAAATCAGCAAATTTAAAACTGAAGGAAATAATGTACACAATGCATAATTGGTCTGTGGACTCATTATCATGAGATTCAAGTCAAGGTTGTAGCAAGATTCAGAAAAGGATTACAAGTATATCCTGTACACCCATGATTGCTTTAAATAGGATATTAAAAAGTTGGGAAGGGATATAAGTTCCCAAACTTCAAGGCAAAAGTCAATCACTAACTGATGGTTATAAAGAAACCTCTGTAAATTACTTCATAATTGTTTTTCACAAGGTTTCTTGTGCCTTCCTGTGAAGTACGTCATGCTGGTCCTTGTCAGAGGGAGGAGATTGGTTTAGGGATCAGTCTTCTAATCAGTATAGCAGTTACTATGCTCCCAAATTCTTTCATTCAGTATTGCAAAATCCCAGCTTTAAAAACATTGCCCTGCTTTTAGCTGGAGAAATATAGGTCTAGTCAAACAAAAAGAACCTTCCCTGACTCTGGTTCGTGGATCAAAAAAAGCTTGTTTTTATGCTTCTGCTTCATTTGACTGATGTATTTCTTTGGATTAATTTTCACTTGACAATATGCTGTTGCTAAATATGGAAGTAATCAGTGTTCTACTTTTAATTGTGTAGATTGTTTACCAGCTATTTCCTTCATAACTGTGGAAAAGATTTGTGGTTCCTCTGAGTACTAATTTTTGTACAAGAATGCACATGTTCTAGGCAGCCATTTAATCAGAATAAACACTACCTGACTATATTAGGTGTTCACACCGAACAAACTTCTATGGCATATAGAAAGCCAGAGAAGCTACTATGCTTCAGTGGAAAAGGTTGTTCCTGTGCAGAGACTTTTGAGGTCTTGTGTACACTAGTAACTCTTTCACTTAGATCTGCTCAGAACAAATTTTGTTTTTTAATGGCAACCATATGTGTAAAATGACGTTACTACTCCGAAAGGAAACAAAAGGTTACAGCTGCACTTGTCACTTCAGTTCACTTTGTAATTCTCTAACGTGATCAGGCAACTTGGGAGTTAAAACAACTTTAAGATTTTTGCTGGGAGATGGCAGTGGGGCTCTGTGGACAGTCTGCACTGAATCCACAGTTTACCTGCAAATTGTGTGCTTCGGATTTTTGTGTATTCATGAACAAGATGAAAATTTGGCTCACTAAATAAAGGCAAACTATGTGCCACCACGTGATCTTAACCTGTGCTTCCTTGACACCTTTAAATTGTTAGCTTCCTCACACATATATCGTACCTAAATTCTAGATTGTACACTCTTCAGGAAAGGGCTGTGGGCTATTTCTTTTACGAGGTGCCTGATGCACATTTGGGTATAAAACACTATTTTATTAATTGTATTATTTTTGACAACTTTCTAAAAACAAGTTTTGGTCATCACTTAAAAACATGTACATGGTAAAGGAGTGTCTGTGGCTTGGAGCCCATGACTCTAAAGATATATTGTGAAGTTATGCTTCTGCAGAGGCAAATTGGGACCGAAGTTGTCAACTGACAAAACTATTTGTACATGCTCGTACTGCACGCTGACTAGAATGGTGACAATACACTGACTAGGAAATGTAAATGCTTTCAAGTTAATAAAATTCTCTCTACTTTGACTTGAGAAATTTCTCAAATACTACCTTTCCTGGTCAGCCTGGTAAGTTTCTGAGTAGACTTGGCAATTGGGGCATATGGGATGCTGCCCCACTCCAGAAAAGGAAGGGGACACATCAGCACAACCAGTGGGCTCCAAAGCAGTAGCAGCTCTACATTTTACTTGATTAAGCCAGCAGCCACAATAACACAATAATAGGGCAGTTTCAAAAGGTGCGATAATTGAGCATATAATGCCACTCTTGGAGCCGTCAGTCTTCATGGTCTAGATATGTTAAATATTTCTTTGTTTTATACTTCCACCGATCACTGTAGTATCTGAGCACCTTCTATGTAAAATCGATGGTAGTAGTGAGGTCCCTGGGGGATGTCATGAAGTCTCAGGGACTTCTCCCATGTTGGGGTAAAAGCAGGTGGTTGTTTTTTTTTTCAACGTTTTAGAAACTTAATTTAATGTTAATTTGTTTGCGGGTTGGTTGGTTGGTGGTTTTGGTACTGGAAAGGGAGTATAGTCTAGTGAAAGTCTGTGAAAAGACCTTCTGAAAAAGGAAGAATTTGCAGTGTTACTTAAAGATCTTCAGGCTCTGGATTCACATAATCACATCTGGAAGTTGGCTTCATAGCCCGATCCCCTTGACCAAGAATACTTTACTTTGTTCCCAGCTCTCATGTGCTCCATGGGCTTTGCAATGTGTCTTGTCCCAGCAGTTTACAACTGTCTCAGAGGTTCAGAGATGGAAATTTGGTCTTGAATGGGGTAGGGGGTGGATTTATTAATTACTTAGAAGTTTAGGGCCAAAACTTGAAACTTGCATTGTAAGTTGATTGGGAACCAGTGGAGGAACTAGAACATGCGGGCAGGACTGAACTGTAAGACCTCTTGAGGTCCCGTCCAGTCCTATGATTCTATGGGCCTGATGTAATGGAGAAGTCAGGCAGCCAGCCACATTTTGTACTAACTGCAGCCTAGGCATTGTCTGCACGTAGTTTCAGGTACATTGAATTACAGTAATTCGGATTGGAGGTGACAAACTTCTGGATTGCTGTGGCCAGGTCCTCATCTGGGAGGAAGGGACAATGTTTCCTACCACACTGGAGGTAAACCAAGGCACTTTTAGATACTCATGTTACCTGATTATCCATGCTTAGTTGACAATCACACAGAACCCTGAGGGTTGGTACCAATTGGATTGGGAGCTTTGCATTTCCCCTTTCTGAGTAGCCTTATTTTGCTCTTGCCTGGGTTCAGCTTGAGCCAGCTGCTCTTTGGCCATAATGGGGACCCCTGACTGAACTTGAAATATGTGGTTAATATTCTGCACAGACTGAACTCCTGCAGGTGTGTTTATCGTTTTCAATACTACATATTTTTAACTCTCTCCTTTATTTACAGTACATGCTCTTGCTTTCTGATGCACACTGCCGAGCAGAACTGATCCGCCTGACAGGGTTTGCAGAGTAAGATGGCAAATTAAGTGTTAAATCAAGTAGACTAGGGGTACTGGAGTTACGTGCTAGTGCTTATTATCCGGAGCAATGGAACTGCAAATCCAGTACTCAACTGTTGAGTTCAGGCTCCTGTCTCTTGGGATTGTAGGAGCAGCTGTGTCAATATCTGTATACCATCGTTTAGTTTATTGTTGGTAATGGATATTTCCGTTGGCTTCTGAAAAAAGGTGGAAACTTGAGTATGTAACTCAGATGAACATAAAGCTAATATGGACTGGTCTAGAGCATCCTTGTTGTCTGGGCTAAGCCTGCTGGACGATAGCCTTATAACAATGCTAAAATGGTTGAGGGCTGTGCTTTTTTCCAGTGTTTCTGTTTCCATTATTCTACTGACCCTTTAACTTAAAGGTATCAAATAACAGGGATAAAAATCTAATCAGTTTTCATTTTAAAACTTGATTAAATCAGTATCTCTTCTTAACAGAGATGTATTAAGTCTGGCTATACAACGGGTTGAGCTGGATGGGTAACTACTGTGGTCATCAGACAGAAGGGGTGCTGGTGGGGAAGTATTCTTGGCTTAACCCTAAGAAACTCCCCCAGTTCATTCTTGTTTGTCAGATTTTCAAACGAATCACTCCAAGTACACACAGATCTCTCTCTCTTTCTGACAGTAATACACTGGGTGCTGCTGGCCGTATGTGTAAGTGAGCTATAAAGTATACAGTGTAAGTATACTGTAAATTGATATTCAGAATGAAATCACTGGAGCATTTTGACTTCCTGTTTTGTTATGGTAGTTTAGGAAAAAATGCATCCAAGAGGTGAGGGGGAAAAGGTTTTCCTTTAAGCTTTGGCTCCGCATCCTGAGTTTGTTCTTCACTGTTCACGCATGGTATTCTGTGATGTACCTTGTAATGTTAATAGTTACCAGCTTGAATCGATAGCTACAGCTTCTGTAAATCTGTGTTAAAGTAAGTCAAATGGGCATTCAGTGTTGTTTTTTAATCTCCATTCCTTTAAGTCATATGTAAGGAGATACTTGATCATAGAATCATAGAATATTAGAGTAGGAAGGGACTTCAGGAGGTCATCTAGTCCAACCTCCTGCCCAAAGCAGGACTATCCTCAGCTAAATCATCCTGGCGAGGGTTTTGTCAAGCCGCAGCTTAAAAACCTCTAAAGATGGAGATGCCACTACCTCCCTAGGTAACACATTCCGATGCTTCACCACTCTCCTAGTGAAACACATTTTCCTCATGTCCAACCTAGACCTCCCCCACTGCAACTTGAGACCATTGCTCCTTGTTCTGTCACCTGCCACCACTGAAAACAGCCTAGCTCCATCCTCATGGAACCCCATTTCAGGTAGTTAAAGGCTGCTCTCAAATCCCCCCCTCATTCTTCTCTTCTGCAGACTAAACAGGCCTAGTTCTTTCAGCCTCTCCTCGTAAGTTTTGTGCTCCAGCCCCCTAAATATTTTTGTTGCCCTCCGCTGGACTCTCTCCAACTTGTCCACATCCTTTTTTTAGTAGTGGGGGGCCCAAAACTGGACACAATACTCCAAATATGGCCTCACCAATGCCGAATAGAGGGGAATAATCACTTCCCGTGATCTGCTGGCAATGCTCTTACTAATGCAGCCCAATATGCCATTAGCCTTCTTGGCAACCAGGGCACACTGCTGACTCATATCCAGCTTCTTATCCACTGTAACCCCAGATCCTTTTCTGCGGAACTGCTGCCTAGCTCGTTGGTCCCCAGTTTGTAGCTGTGCATGGGGTTCTTCTGTCCTAAGTGCAAGACTCTGCACTTGTCCTTGTTGAACCTCATCAGATTCCTTTTGGCCCAATCCTCCAATTTGTTTAGGTCTTTCTGTATCCTATCCCTCCCTTTCTGGATATCTACCACTCCCCCCATCTTAGTGTCATCTGCAGACTTGCTGAGGGTGCAATCTACCCCCTCTTCCAGATCATTAATGAAGATGTTGAACAAAACCGGCCCCAGGACCGACCCCTGGGGCACTCCCTTTGTAACCAGCTGCCAGCTAGACATGGAGCCATTGATCACTACTCGTTGAGCCCTTTGCTTTAGCCAATTCTTTATCCATTTTGTAGTCCTTTCATCCAACCCATACTTTTTTAACTTGCTGGTAAGAATACTGTGCGAGACCGTATCAAAAGCTTTGCTGAAGTCAAGGTGTACCACGTCCACTGCTTTTCCCTCATCCACAGAACCAATCACCCCTTCATAGAAAGCAATCAGGTTGGTCAGGCATGACTTTCCCTTGGTGAATCCATGTTGACTACTCCTGATCACCTGCCTCTTTTTTAAGTGCCTTAAAATGGATTCATTGAGGACCTGCTCCATGATTTTTCCAGGGATTGAGGTGAGGCTGACCGGCCTATAGTTCCCTGTATCCTCTTTCTTCCTTTTCTTGAAGATGGGCACTATATTTGCCTTTTTCCAGTCATCTGGGACCTTCCCCTGTTGCCACGAGCTTTCAAAGATAATAGCCAATGGCTCTGAAATCACATCAGCCAACTCCCTCAGCACCCTTGGGTGCATTGCATCTGGACCCATGGACTTGTGTATGCCCAGTCTTTCTAAATAGTCCTGGACCTGTTGTGGACTTGAACCCTTGCTTAAAGCAGTTAAATTGTGAAAGTATGATAAGATATAGCAAATGCTGGTCTTATACTGTGCCAATAAAACTAAAAGGAGTTGAGAGAGTACTTATTTCAGTACCTTGCTTTGATATGTTGACAGTGGTGTGATCATTATTGCATATCAGAGGTCAAAATATGGTCACCTTCCAATTTTTTTTTGAAAATTGGATATATTCAGTATTGAAGCATCTGGATAAATGATGTTACATTAGGAGAATATTGCTCTACAGCTATATGGATTCAGTCACCAAGTCATTTGTTCAAGTCATCTGAGTCAGAAGTACACAATTTAGGTTCGATCTTCTCTATCAGAAGAGAGATGGAATTAAAGTTAAGCTTTTCTTTTGTCTGTAGGTGGAAGCGGGAAGTACAGATAACGGGTTGGGAAGGATGCTAACTTACATCAGTATACCTGAGTAATGTTGCATATGAGATGAATAAAATGATCACTTGTAGTAGAACCTTGGTTCACTGACAATTCCCAACATTAAGTTTAAGAGCAAGAGTTAGTCTGATGTGTGAAATAAAAAAGTTTGTTTGTTTTTTAACGCTCCAGTCGGAGGGCTCATCACAGCAGATAACAATCTGAATGGGGAACTTCTTTGAATCATTTCCAAATACATGGATACTGTTAAACTGAAAGAATAAACTTAATCAGCCTGAATGGCTCTATAGGGGCAATGGGACAACAGTATGTGCTAGTAATAGCAGAGAAATCACCATAATGTCCTATTTGAAGAAACAGATGGAGATTAGAGATCTGTCTCTGAATCAATATAGTTCTAGGGAGTGAAACCATGATTACTGAAAACTGTTTGTGTGTTTATAGGAAGGTAAATCTCAAGGCCGCCTGGTTGCACAGGCAATCTGCAAGGAGAACGGAATCTGAAACCCCTAAGAATTCAATAGATTAGTTGAAAATAAATAGGAATTCTACAAATGGATCACACAACATAAAAAGAGTATTAGTGTCACAAGATGTTAACATTGGATGTGCTGCTACAAAAATAGGCAAGCAAACTACTTCTCGCCTTCCCATCTCTACACCTTCTGTGTCAGACCTTTCAAGAGACCTTGAGGCAGGAAGACGTTGGGTCATTATTTACATATACTATCCTAGGTCCTTTGAGTTTTCAGACATAATTCAGCTGTCAATAACTGAAAGACTGTCTTTGGAAGTAACAAGACTTGTTTAACTCAAAAGCTGATTTGTCATCATGTCCCTTCTGGTTGGACTGTCTGGCAGTGGAAAGACTGTCTTTTGAATAAGGTTCTTGAAAACTCTTGAATTTAGTTTCCAGTCAGAAGGGTATCACTTTGAGAATCATCCAACAGAACAGGCAACACACTTAGCAGTGGTGTGAGCAAGGTAATACCTGAAAAAGAAGGGAGGTTAGGTTGTTACGTTTAAAATATTATCATTCTTGGGTCACAATCAAGGTACCTAAATGTCTTAAATCTGGAGATGTTCCTGTATTATCCATTCCACATCACAAAGCATCAGTTTGAAGGACAAACCAGTTCTTTAAAGAGATTAAAATATGACTTACTTTTTTAAAATTTGACACCTTAATTGCAATCAAATGTTACTGATGCAGTCATTTTCTGGGACCCCAGCTGAGCCATTTCATCTGTCATTTGTAAGGTTTTTTTAATGAATTAATGTCTTCCTAGTGGAGATGCTATTCTGTGATGATGGTTTCATTACGGAACCTGTGCTGTCATGCATGAAATTATTATGCATAGGTCCCCTGAATTTAATTCAAAAGCAAATATTAAGCCCAAACATAGTCTTTTTTCAGCTGCCACTATTATAATCAAGCCAGTAAGGAGTTAAGACCAGGTCCTTTATTTCTCAGTCCTGAGTGTTGCTCCCTTATTTTTTTTCCTACATCGAAGCTCCCTCAAAAGTGATTAAAGTTAAAGTAGGATTTTTTTCTCCTTGAATTGTAATGGATTTTGTACAAGTAAATTCTTTTGCCTAATGGGTTTAAAGCCTCTCTCGCTTGCTGGATGGATAAGAGGCAGTGCTGTGTATTGCAAGTGTTGACCATGGACTGTGGTCACTTCAAAATGAATAGCTTAATCTTGCCTGTTTAATTCTGTTGTCTGGAATGAAGACCTTCAGATGGGAGGCAGGGTATAGATAACAAGTAGAAAAATCTGTTGATCTGTGCTACTGTACACTAGGGGGCAGATGGGCAAAACAAGGAAGTTGCGAGGTCATGTTTAATGGTTACTTTCTGAATTGCTAAATCAGCTTTGGAAGAAGTTGTTTAGGTGAGAGACTAATGAATGGGTCTTCTTTCAAGATAGACGGCTCTGAAACATGCCCTGGTTTTCTTCAGATAATATACACTAGCGTATTGGGTCACTTTGACATGCGCACTATTCAGGGGAAATAAACGAACAGGTAAAATAATATTTTCCAAATCATTTGGGAGGCAACTATGAAGTCTCATCTAGATCCCTGACTTTGCCCACTGTACTGCACTAACAGCACAGCTGAACTTTCATTAGACGTTTCCTTTCAAAGGTCCTGCTATTTTTGTAAGTTACCAATTGTAAGATTTTTGGGATGCAGCAAAATGGATCCAAGACCTCAGGCTGACTCCAGGCTGGAGCACGTGTGGGGTGTGCAGTTGCCATAATCAGTTGTGCTGGCAAGCGCTCTCCACACTGACCAAACAGGAAATGGGAATTCAAAATTTCCCGGGGCTTGCGGGGAGGAGCTATTTCCTGTTTACATGGCCACAGTGCAGCAGACCGCAAATGTGCAGAGCGGACGCAACAGAGCATTACGGGATACTTCCCAGAAGCCAATGACGTCGATTTACGTTGCGTTCTAACTACCTTGACGCTCATTTGACCCAGAGAATTCAACTTCAGCACTATGCCACTTGAGATGGTTTTCTTAAGTCGAATTTTATCGCGATTTAGGTCAGCGAGACTGACATGCCAGTGGAAACGCATACTTTATGTGGTAGATGTAAGCCGCATTACTTAGACCTACTTTGTCAGTGCAGACCAGGCCTTAGTTGTTTAATTTTAATTTTTAATCTCAATTTCTCTTTTCTGAGGAAAGTGCACATTCGACACCATGAAGGTGTGATGTAAAATCATCATGAAATATCTACTTGGCATTTTAATGTAAAATACAAAATGAGTAGGATATAGTGGTTAGTAACTAGACATAAGAGCAATGAAAAGTTATGAGATAACATAATTTGACTTTTGGGGGAGGGGGCCTTCGTTTTGGCTCAGCTCTAACTGTAAGGTAAATCTTCGGGAAATAAGAGTTTGTACAAGCAAATAAAGAAAAATGGCATAAGAGAAAATGCATTTTTCATATAATGGAATGTGTTCATAGGAACTGCTAAATGTCATTGCAGATTACTGTGGACAACAAGGATGCGAAAGCCTTTAGAAAGTGGGTCAAGTGATCTCATATTTATATATAAGAATTCTAGTGTCATCTTAGATTGTGTAATGTCAGATTAATACATTTCAATATTCATATACAATGGACTCGATTTAGCACAACACTTAATATATTATAAATAAATATTCCCTGAAAATCTAAACAGTTCATGGCACTCCGAACTGCACTAGTAAAACAGAGTGAGATTTTTGTTAATATCACCAATTGTAATTCATATGTTCCTGATAAACATCAGCTCTGGTTGTTGTGGTTCCAGGTACTCTGGCTGAGGATGTTTTCAGATGTATATACTAAATTTAGCAGTCGCTGACTTGCAGTAAGGTGTAACTTACTGTAGAAATTATTCTAAACTTGTTTGAGTTGTGAAGGAGGCTATTTTAAATGAACACCTTTTCCTTTAGCCTTCAGTCTCTAGCTCATTGGTAGAATTACTTCAGATTTGTAGAGTTCCACAGTTAATGAGAATGTAAACATGTAAGTCACTATTTGCTCTCACAGGAGTCTTCTATGGCAACTGACGTTAACTCATATTGTAGTTGCTGCAGTAATGTTACAATATAACAATTGCATTTAAATGCAGGATGTATGTGTTTTAGCATTTTGAGGGTTGTACTTCATTGTGCATATTGCATCTGGGAATTTAAAGGTATAAACTTTGTGTATGTAGAATTCTGGTGGCTATACTGGAACATTTGCACTTCTGCTCTCAGATATGGCTCTGATAAATGCAGGCTCAGTGAATTCTATATTAAACACCATTTACCACACTGATCAATTTTTATTTTACATCCTTTTTTCCCAAGTGGAAAACGTCTCCATTTGAATGAGGGAACATATTTACTGAACAGTTACTTTACTATGGCTATATTGGGAGTGATCATAGAAGAAAAGTGATCAGGTGTATTTTTGGAGGTGATGAGTGGTGCAGAAACAGTTAACACAGGACTGGCTTAAGTTTTGTCCTAATGTTGTTTGTTAGTTACAGAAATAGTATGTATAAAAGTACACAGTAAAGGACATAACCTTGATTAGATCAGATAACGATGAATCTGGATTTCCACTACAAATATCCTTCCTCCCTATTATGACGATAAGGATATAGTGTCATAGAATACTTGAATATTGAAGTTATCTTTTTTTAACTACTGCAATCTTAATGATAATTTGGGTTGAGAGTGCTCTTGCCAAGAGCTTTGTTTTGCTTGTTACTGCACCAGAAATTGTTTAGAAAATAAATTTAGAAAATAAATTAAATGGAATTAAATGGAATACTTGGTACTAAGACTATCAAGACCCATTTTAACCATCCCTTTTATTCTCCTGCTATTTGTTTAGTTCCTTTATAAGAGGAAATCTTGCTTGATGATGTGCTCCCTAGACAGTTTCACCCTAAAATTTGTGGTAATGTACCTGGATTCTGCAGGCATCTTCTGTGGCATTTTTTGATTAAGTGAAGAAGCTTTTACTCTGTTATGAAAATGATGAATCTGACCGGTGTGTGCTTGCTGTGCCTTGTTGTGGTATTAAATTGAGTTTATTTTACTCCCCTCTGCTGCATATCTTCAGTTCCCAGTATTTGGCAAATTTTGCCCTTGTTAATGCTTGAATTCAGGATGGAAGTCTGTGGGAAAGATGGAGGTTTAGGTAGTTGGATAGGGGATAGTTATAAGTGTGGACACCGAAGGTGCAGTGTGAGACTGAGTATTGGTTTAAAAGCCTGAATTTGATGACGTTCAGGGTAGCTGGGGAGGGCGGAGGTGAACAGGGATGGACATTGTAGGTATTTGGTTATTTGGTTTGCAATAAAAGGAGTTACCTGATGGGTTCTGTGGATGTGGAGAACTGGCTGCTGTTCTAGGTCTGCACTGAGTTTTAGAATATATTTTAGGATAGGCGTGTTGACTTAATATCATAGCATCATAGATGGAGGTTATCTAGTCTAACCCCCTGCTCAAAGCAGGACCAGCCCCAGCTAAATCATCTTAGCCAGGGCTTTGTGAAACCAGGCCTTGAAAATCTCTAAGGATGGAGATTCCACCACATTGCTAGGTAACCCATTCCAGTGCTTCACCACCCTCCTAGTGAAAAAGTTTTTCCTAAAATCCAACCTAGACCACCCTTGCTGAACTTGAGACCATTGCTCCTTGTTCTGTCAATACTTACACCATTAATATTAAGCTTTGACTACCAAGCCTCCTGAGGGCCTTGGTACATGAAAACACCAGTAAAAAACACCACCAAAACCTTTCACAAAAACCAAGTGCATGAACAGTGCAACCGGTTCCAAACAATAAACCTTCTATATTGTGTGTCTCCTAGATTTATCTGCACAGGAATGGAGGTCTGTGATGGGATGGGGCCAGCATGGGCTTGGAAGACTGCATGAGGTAGCTGTGCCCTATCCAACAGCTAAGTCCCAATTGCATGGGCCAGCCAACCATGGAATTGTCCAAAGTATTGCTCGTCTGCAGCACACTGTAGTGGAGGGGACTCGGGATGTGACGTGATGCAGTAAGAGTCTGTATGCTGGTGGCTATAAGCCTAAGCAGTTTCTTGAACTGATCTTTCTGATGGGCTCTATCTTCCTTCCACGTCTCACGTTCCTGCTCCGGAAACTGCGCTTTAAGCCTCTCCTCTCATGCTGAAATTCTGTACTCTCCTTCTGCAGCCTGTCTGAGCCTTTCCATTTGCAGTGAAATCCTTCTTCTTCTGGTACTGCACCTGCTTGTTGGCCCTGCCCTGAACATGCACCATAAATTCATCACAGAAATGTTTCCACTTGGATGGGTCTGTGACAGTTTTACATCCTAGGGACTTGCTGCAGTGGGGCCAGGGTGGAAGGACCAGCAGAGGTCGAAGGATCACCAGTGCTCTAAGGGCCTAAAAGCAGATGCCAAACAGTGCACTATTGTTTCAGTGCTTCATGACCCAGTCAGTGCATCCCCAGGCAAAAGTGCCTTGTGGAGTCTCAAGGCCAAAAATGATGATTTGTAAAACTGAGCTTCAGTATGTTCTGAGAGGAATGCCTCAGTTCCCAGAAGCATCTTGGACAAAACTCAGTTAATCAGAGTGGAAAAACTGCCCGGACAATGGTACAAGTGTTTTGTTTTTTAAATTGCAGAGCTCCATGGCCTTTTTGGGGGAGGAAGGAGCCACAGTTCACTACATAAGCCTTCTCTGTACTTTCAGACGTTCCACGTTGTTGACGACACAACAATTCTAGAAGTTCTAGAATGGCAAAGGGAGGTTTTATTCCAAGCTACCCATGGCAAGCCAGCCACGCATGCCAGAGAGCCTTTCCAACTTTGGGTGTCGGAGCAGCACAAGTACAAGTGGAGTGGGCTGATGACCTACAGAAATGGGCCTGGAACATACGTCTTTCCATGAAATTTGACTACCTTTCTGAAGTTCCTACTACAGGAAAAGTCGGCACCCAGGATTGAGTCAGAATTCATGGGGGGGGGGGGTCAATAGAATGCTAAGTGAGAAACCAGATGAATGACTGCCTCACCATGTGGTTCCCGATGTAGGCTGCTTTGAACACATCTACCCAGGGACTATGTGCAAACGCACGACAATATAAACTCTCAAAGAACCACACAATCGTTCTCCACTCCTCCCGGCCCATTTCTAGATTTTGTATCCCTCTCTCCCCCCGGGCCATATTCTGGACATTGATTTCATCACTCATGAACTATATTTTACCCCACCCCTGCCCCCCGTTGACTGAACAGTTTTCTGTTTACAGAAGGCTTGTTTAGGTTGTTGGCGTGCCTGATTTGTATGGCACTAAAAAGGAAGGCAATGCCCATTTCTCTCGTTAAACTCCCCGGTACATCTCTGTAAGAATGTGTGAGTTTCTAGTTTAAAAAAAAAAAAAGGTAAAAATTATGTAAGTTAAATGCTTGTTTCACGGTTTGTACTTCAGGGTCTCCATTTTGGATTCCATGTGGTAGTGGTGGGGAGGGGTGGGAGATGTGTGCTGCAGAATGATGGTATGCAGTACACAATTAGTGGATGCACATTGCTGCCCATGGCTTGCAATACGTTTTGCTTTGGTTCATAAACCGAAAATCCTTCCCATCTCTAGATTAATAAACAAACGTAGCTAGAAACTTAAGAGGCCAGGCTACTTCTGCCTCTTGTGTTTTTTATGCCAATTCCATAGCGGGCAGCTCCTCTGAATAGGGCCCCAGTATGTGCTGCAGCTGCTGTGGTGGCAAAGCCTCCTTGGGAGCCAGTGTGAGCGCAAGTCATTTTGGTAGCCTGATATGGTACTTGCTGGCTCCCCTCCAGTCCTATGCTGGTGGAAGGTTGCTTTCCTGGCTGACCAGGCTGTCATGAAGCGCTGGTGGCTTGGTGCTAGGTACAGTACCCAGTGCCCAGTCAAACTCCTTGCAAAACAGGCAGGATGATGGTGAGTTCCCAGAGGTGCAGGTCTTGTCCCTGGCTTTCTGATAGTGGATCATGAGCCTCCTAATCTACTCCGTGCACTGGTTACCAGTCCAGTGAATCCCCAACACTGCCAGCCTCTTCACTATTATCTGATACTTTCCTGGAACTCTTGCTAAAGGTAAACTGTTGGCTCGCCTCCCACCAGAGATTAACCAAAATCGGGCTGTGCTCCTGTGAGAACTCACAGAGCGAGCTTGGCTAAGAACTTCTTCATGGCGGAGGCCATTATGCATGAGAAGGTTCATGCTGCTTAGAGTTGAGTGATCAGGAAAGAAAGGAAGGGTTCGAGGCTGAGCAGATGTACTTGAGCCAGCAGTGTTGCTTCCATTTCCTAGAAGTTGTTTGGCCAATCTTGGTATAGAAAGGACAAAGGATGCTGTCCCAGGGGACTGTGAGGACCCAAGCTGTAGCCACACTGCAAAATGTTGGAGTTCAGGCTCCAAGGTCTCAGGCTCGAACCCTCCACCCTTGATGGATCCTAGAGCCTAGGCCCAGGCCCAATTTAGACAGAACTTTGAATAGACATACGGGGGGTTGGGATTGAGTTTGAGCCCATGCTTACATTGCAGGGTAGGCATACCTTCTGTCCCCATGTGGGCCCTTCTGGCCCGGCACGCTACATGGGTCAATCCCAAGGGGCTGGTTACAGACTGGGGCATAGACCAGACCATGTGGATCTATGACGTGGAAGCTTTGCTAAGAAAAATAAATGCAAGTATGTAATGGATGCAGGCATCATTAGAAGGGTCGGTTAATGTTTGCAGAAGCTTTTCAGAAATGTTGCTGCAGGAATCTCCCTGTGAGCATATTTGCTGTAGTGCTAGATTTGACCTCCTATTAGCAGGTAGGAAGTGACCATGCAGTAGACAATTACAATCTAATTCAGCTGTCACACAACAGAATAAGTGCGTGTGAATAACACTCTTCTCTTTACCATAACAGTCACAGTCCCTATTAAACATATATGCTGGTTTCTCCAGTGCTGGTAAATCGGGTTTTCAACCTCCGGTTGGTGAACCTTCCCTCCCAAACAGACATCATGTGGACAGCAACCATCTGACTTGTTTTCTCTCTTTTTTTTTTTCCTTTAATTTTAAATTTAACCTTGAAAAGCTGGTTTTTGGTTACTGCCTTCCTTGTGGCTGCTTCTTGCTCTCCAACTTTCTGCTCTAGGACAGTTAATTGCATTACGGAGCAGGCTCCTTATGCTATTGCATGGAGCCTGACAGATCTCAAACACCCTCTCATTTTCTTCTGTGGATCACTGCTTGTATTCTAGCGGACTCAGACCATAACACGTACCAGAATGCTTGTCAGCTGCTATGATGGTGCTAAGGAATTGGCCCAGTAGCTGGCAAAGGATTCTGGAACATACATATGGTCAGAGCACAAAGGAAAGAGCACAAAGTCAAATATTGTATCTCAACTACATCCCAATTGATTAATTTGGAAGCTTTGGCAAAGAGGATTTGACTGGCACAGCTTTGGCCAGTAAAACCATCAGGAAGAGGTTCTGGATGAGGCTTTGAAAGCTGTGGAACTTACTCAGAGTAACCATGGAGTGTGCCTCTAGAATATTTCATGTGGAAAAGCAAAAGTAGGGGTTCATCCTCAATAGCTTTTGAATCAAGGAGCAATGGTCTCAAGTTGCAGTGGAGGAGGTCTAGGCTGGACATTAGGAAAAAGTTTTTCACTAGGAGGGTGGTGAAGCACTGGAATGGGTTACTAAGGTGGTGGTGGCATCTCCATCTTTAGAGGTTTTTAAGTTGTGGCTTGACAAAACCCTCAGCAGGATGATTTAGCTGAGGATAGCCCTGCTTTGAGCAGGGGGTTGGACAAAATGACCTCCTGAGGTCCCTTCCAATTCTAATATTCTATGACTACTTCCTACCTTGCGTACTCGCATTCTCCACCTTCGCTAAAACCGTGTCTCCTGGGTCTGGGAGACAAACTCTTCCTCTTCAGTCTGAAATGTCTTTCTCTTCCTGTTCCCAGGGAAAGCGATCACAGCCTTCCTCCCTCTAGCCCCTTTTCTGCTACCAGCTCCCTGGTTTTATAGAAGCCCCAGGTGAGCTTCCCTTAATTAGGGCTCTTCTCTCAGTGTAAATCTCCCTTACCTTGCAGCCTAGTAAGTTAATTGGCCTATCTGGCCTATGTTAACCCCTTCACAGGGAGTATGGAGTGCACAGCCCATCACAGGGTGATATATATTATAGTAGTAATTTGGGTCAAGACTAGAGTGTTTGAGAGGTAGAGCAGAAGGGGGATGGAAGTATGATTGAGATAATTACAAGTTTGGCTAAAGTGGGAGCAGGGCTCATTTGAAGCATTCCAGAAAGTTGTACAGTGCAAGAATAAAAGCATCCTGGAGAATCTGTTCCAGTGAGCTATAGGATGCTAATAGAAAATTTAATCTGTTTGCTATTTTACTTAACATTTATATGAACAGCTTGTTTTTATTTCCATGTCTTTCTGTCCTCCATCTCTTTTGAGTATTGAAAAATCTGATTAAATTTTGGCACTATGTTACGCTAGTCACTTTAGGCACAGTGCTTCATCTGAGAGATGTGTGCACATGTAGTTTAAATTAACCACTATGCTGGTTTATCATGCTCCTGTGTTGACAGTATTAACAGATCACATTACTATGAAACAAACCCTGAATATATATTTGCTTTTCTCAGCCATTAAATAAAAACTCTGCCATACTTTTTAATTAACAATCACCAGAGAGAAGAGTTCAGCTACTAAAGGAAATAGAAGGCTTAATCTTCAGTGTGCCTTTGCTTAAATCAGAGATTATGATAAATACTGCTGATAAACCTATCTTAAAAAGTTTGTATTACTTGCAAATTAGTTCTGAGTCCAATCCTGCTCTCACTGGAAGTGGGAATTAACATGCAATATTCTGATGTTCATTTTACTGAGCAGAACCAGAAAAAAATTAGTTAATAGAACATTTGATACCATGGTATTCTCACTAAAGAATTAAAATGGTTTAACACATTTTAGCTTTTAAATTACACTCCTAACCCACTCCCTGAAGGAGCTGTCTCCTTTTTCTCCCACGCAAGAATGAATCTAGGTGGGTCCTTACCATTCACATCTCCTGAACAAGAAGGCCTGTGTAGACCTAGCTATTAGAACCCTTCTATAACCATAATGTAAGGACCGATCTTCTTCTTCTCTTCCTTCCACCCCCCCCCCCCATGCTTCTGTCTTGAGTCATATTCTTCTCAGCAAGTCTGTCATGGTTATTTTTAATTGGTCTAAAATATATGCCTTTAAAAATTATGTGTTGAGTGAAGTATGCTTAGCTCTGTGTAGGGTAAACATAACAGCTTTATTCAATGGCAAAAAGCTATGTTAACACAGAGTTAAGTTGCTTGGTGGCATATAATCGCCTTGCAGAATGTTTATTTCAGCAGAACTCAAGCTTCTGAAAACTAGGAAATGTACATTTAAAGTTGCCACTGCAACCTTAATTTTGCCCTCATTCCAGTGCTCCAGTATGACCCATCAATCCCAGCTGATGAGCCTGCTCCCTCTCCCCCCCATGCCCTGATCCTAGCATGTACGTTGGGGGCAGCGAGAGGGCTGAGACAACAGTAGAATAGCAAGGCCTTCCATATCCCAGCTCATATGAGGGAGACAGGGAGAGAGGCTCAGACCACCCAGTGGGTCAAGACCCCCCCCATATCTGGGTGCATACGCAGGAGAGGAGAATGTAGAGCTAATGTGCCCATGTCCCATTTTTTCTCCATTCTCCCCTGGCCCACTTCTCTACCTCCTCTACCCCAAAACCTCCCTCACCTGAGCCCCCAATCTCTTCCCTCCTCTGCCACCCATGTAATGATACCTTTACGGTTAGTGGATGTCTTCACAGGTGGCTAGGCAACAAAAAACATAGCTCTCCGTATGTTCCAAATACTGAAGATGCTGTGTTGATACAGTAAAGCTAAATCCTTTGTTGGGGTTGTCCTGATGCTGAAAATGAATGCAGCACTTCAGATATGAGACCCATTTATTTTGACATTTACTGCTCTAGTCAAAATACGCAGTTGGATAATCTCGATTAGTAGAGCCACTGCATAAATGAACTGAGTTTCCAAATCCATAGATAAAAAGTAATGTTGGAACCTGTGAGCAGATGGATTTATTTTCAATTGGATAGGGCCATTCAGATTTTTAAATGACAAACTGGATGGGCATGTGCTTAGTGAAGATAAAATTTTGTACCAAATTCTAATCTTACACCGGTGCAGCCGCCGAGGGGTTGCATTAATATAACTGAGCCAAGACTTGCCTTTCTGCTTTTAGTTTGGAGTGTGTCACTGGCTTCAGTTCCAAAAATGTGTGTGCTGTAATTTTGTGATGAGAGGGCATAATTTCTGCGTTTCAGCTTTCTTGACTGGTTGTTTAGTGGTTAAAAACTGCAAGCTGAGATGCTAGATCGGAATCGCTTGGAGAGGTAGACTGGGCTTATGTAGTTCAAATACTACCTTTATTGTCATACATTCCGTTTTGCGTTCAATGGACTGACACACTTATTGACACTTTCTAGGTAATTCTGTAGTTTTATCCGTCACGGAGAAATGCAATATCCTTGTGACATGAAGTGAGTAATTTAAGCACCATTTAAATTCTACATTTTTACAATCTTGATACTCCCCCACCAGCATAAGAATTAAGCCTGTGTTTATCAAATTGTGATAAAAATAGCTCCCCTTTGGTCCTATTCAGTTGCTTTAGTAGGGAAGATGTGAATAATTCTAGAAATTGACTTAAATGGTGTAGAAGAATATAGACTTCATTGGAGGTGTGTAGGTTGGTGTCTCCACTTTGGAAATGCTCGATGAACTCAACTATGCTGGTAATGGGTGAGTGCTTTCAAGCAAGGGTAGAGGATTTAACTACCTATTGTGCATTAAAAATTAATGGGAGATATTTAGCTAAATTGCATACACAGCTTAGAAAATTTCAGCTATTAGATTGGATGTGATGTGGTGTGGAATTTAGTCCCCAAAACTATTTGGTTTTGGGTTTTTTTCCTCTGTATACAGTAGTCATTAAAACTTTTATAATTTTCTTTTTGGGAGTACTTGGTACAGGGAATCAATCTCACATCTCTGTAATATTAAGTATTTGTTAAAGCTTTTGTAAGGCTTTAACTGACTTTTTTTTTTTTTTATTTGAGGTATGTGTATAAAATTTAGCAAAATGTGATGGATTTCTTCTTCAGGCCCAAAGCAACATTTTCTTTTGGGATGTTGCATCACTGCAACCTATTGGAGCCCGATGATGATAATCTGAAATGGGGTTGTTTCAGTCCAGTAAGATGCTCTTCTCAAAAAGATCAAGTATTGTCTTTCTGAGCACCTACTGGGCAAGGTAGCTGGGATGTGAAGCTGATTCTGAATGTGGATCTTATGCACAGCTTCTCTTTCAGATGCATTTTATTTTTCTTAAACAATTGCTTCCCTCACTGGCAGTTTTCATAGGGATGTATACTGAAAACCCCCCAAACCTTCTGACCCACTTTTCACCATCACCCCTACAGCCGATATTGGTTATACAAGTGTGCCTTGCAATTGGGTACAATTGGAGTTAAGCCCTGTCAGTAGTCATAGCTGCATAACGTGGCTCATATACTGTACCTCCATTAGTGTGTATTGCAGAATGTGGCTGATATACTGTACCACCTGTAGCTTCAGTGGGAGTCCTGGGTGAGCCAGAACTAGACAAGCACCAGGAGACTTGACTAAACCTGGTTGCCACCAAGGATTTCTGGTCTTGCAGCACAGAAGGCAGCAGGCAACAGCACAAAGCAGGGAATACAGGTTCTGTTGGGCTGTTGCAACCTTCAGCGCCACTGTTGGTTCTGAGCTTTAGCACTTCGTTGTGGAGGAGAGAGCTCCCAAGGAATCGTTGTACAAAACCGGAGTGTTACAAATATGGTGGGAAGTACCTAAAAAACCTTTCCTTTCCTTTCTCTCTGAAGACTGTAGTTTTGCATTACAAGTTCTCTGGCTTCTTGACACATGTAGAAGTCATTCTGGTTTGGTTTATTATTGTTGGTGGAAAAAGTGCTCTTACAACTTTGTTTCTAGTACACTTTACAAGGAACAGAGCATTTCTGGGTTGTTTGTGTACATTCGGGAGTCCTAACGGAGAAGTATGCTGGAAAAATGACTTGGTGTGCATTTAGCTGTATCTTGGCATGTCAGCATAGCATGTAGCAAATAACACTGGCTAGCAGCATAAAGCCAGTTGCAGTAACAGTAACTAAAAATAGGTGGAAATGTAAATGTACATATTTTAAAAAATTGATTAGACATGTTGGATGCGTTAATTTGGACTGCCTCACATGTTGTAAATACTTACATTGTAACGTTGTAGTTGCCTTGGGTTGCCTCCACTCCCGAAATCCCGTCTGATGCTTTGGATTAGTCATCCACTGCACTGTTCCTTGCTGAATCTTGTGGCAGCTGAATCTCTGCCTAATGAGAGGGGTTGGTAGTTAAGGCTTAATCTCCAAGCAACCTATTTAATGCTAGAGATATTAGTCAGAGTTATTCTTATTCCTCTGTGGGTCTGTATTGGAGACTGACAGCTTCCTTCATCAGTCTTGCTGGAATTGAGTGTTGATACCCAAGGAAGTTGTAAAGATGTCACTAGCTGGGTTAAGGAACAGTTTTTTTTAGATGTGTGGGTGAAATGCTGATTTGGTTTGAGTGCCTTTTGTTGTTGTTGTTTTGCCATAAGTCAGTAAGCAATCTACTTGCTCCTCTAAGGAGCATTCCCTACCACTGTAACTACTTTTGAGGCCATTGTCGCCTTGGTTCCATTAATCAAAAGAACAGTATAGGGTTATTGCTAGCTTCCACTCAAAAAATGAAGTGATATATTGGATTGTTTATTACTCAGGTATATTACCCACTCTTCAGTGCCCACAGCACTACCACTGGCTGATGTGTAACAGTTACTCAAATACCAGTTCTGTAAGGCTTTTTTTTTAAAGCACTGGTTACACATTTTAAGAGTTCTGTTTTAAGTTCCAGAGCCACATAGTGTATCCCCAGGAGATATCCAAGCCCCTGAATCAGAGTAGGAATTTTTATTTGAGGGGAAGTGGATAGAGCACTAGTCTGGAACTCAGGAGATCTGGGTTCAAGACCTTGCTCCACCACAGGTTTCCTGTATAATCCTGGAGAAATTACTTCATGTCTCTGTGCTTCGTTTCCCTATCAAATAGTCTGCTTCTGATTGATGGAGGGCTGAGGGGACAGAGCCAGTATGAGGCAGGCTTGATGGTGTGAGGAGGGGACTGAAGGGGACATGCATATATGAGGTTGCTTTCATTTCTGTAGAAAATGATAGACCCCTGTCCCCATTTTTTCTGACTACTTTAAGCACTGAATTCAATTCTAGTATGTGAACCAGGCAGAAGATGTCAGTTACTGAAAAGTGCGACATACAAGATAGACAAGGACAGCTCTCTTGTGATCCTAAAAAAACTGCAAATGTTATTACAGGAACAGACCATGCATTAGTGAATCATTGTAGTCCAATAAATCTAGATTTTGTTAGTCTTGGAGGGCTGTGTTTTGATGGGCAGTTGAATAAGGATAGTAGATGGAGGGTGTAAATCTGAATAATCAAATCTTGCAATATGTTTTCAAGATTTCAGCTGGAAGTGCCTCCTTAGCTAACTATTTCCTCTGCAGTTAGGTGTGGTGCTTCTCTAAATATTCCTTGTCATGACTCTCATCTGAGGCTTAGTCAATATGGTCTGCAGAAGTGGGCTAACTAAATGGCATGGGGATGAGTCAGCATGATTACAGTTTTCCTTTGAAACTGTTTTTCAAATGGTCAGTGCATGTTAGATTTTAACAGGACAGAAACAATACATATCGATCACTTTACCAAAATTATGTCCCAGATATTCTGAAAAAATAAGTGTGAGGTAAGGGGAGCATTTAAGATGAGCGTAGCTTACACCCCTACACCCCCCTTCTCAAATAAGCATGTTTGGGGGTTCATAGTAAATCCAAAAGTAAAGTCTCTTATTTGCAATAAAGTCCATTAAAGAAGCATTGCTAACTTGGCCATTACGTTAATGGTGACTAATCTGGTAGTTAGTCTTTTCTACCACACCATGATCTCCACATTTTGTGTAGGCTTCCAGCGCTATTACGTTTTAATGATGCCTCTACAAATGTATTATTTATTACAGATTTTGTTTTACCCTTTAGATTGTTATGATGCTTTAAAGTCAGAGAAATCTAATTTTATGTGTTGATGTAATACATAATAATTCAATTAACAGAAAGTAATGCAAATATTTCCAAGTGGTCATTTTAAAGTGTTAATGGTGTCATAGTTTATCCCTGTTTTTATGGTAACTGCACCACTTGACAGCTGTACATCAGACCTCCTCTTAAAGTAGATGTACTAAACTTTGAATATGATGTGTGAGTGTATAGAAAGGGTACGTTAACTTTACCAAATTGATGCGATCTGCTGCTTGCCTATACAGTTCCTGACAGCCTCAATAAATGTTAACTTCAATACCTAATAGTCAACCTAACAAACTGAATCCATAAAATACCTTGTATAAGCTTTAAAGCATCAAGTGCTTATTATTAATATTCTGTTAGAATTACAATCTGTATATAGTTACCCAATACCACAAAGAACATTTCTGGCTTCTGATACTATTTTGAACACCATCTGATGCTCAGTGATGGTTTTGTTTAATCTTGGTTTCTTGCATGATCCTATTATATTTACCTCTGCAATTTAATCCATGCCTTTCTGCTGTTTTTGTCCCAGCTGCACACACTTTAACTGTCCTATAGCTTCTTTTAGCTCTCTACAGTTTCACAGTGGGAAGTCAAAAATATATTGTGCTTTTCTGCAATTCAGCATCATAATGTTACTGTGGATCAATGACTTGTTTTACCCCTATAGCTGTAATAATTATGTATAACATCATTGCAGGGATAAATGACTAGCTCCACTTTCTCTTCTGGAAGTAGTGCTGTTAATGCAAAGTGCTGTGCACTATTTGTACTAACACTGGGAAGTCCACATTGTATAGTGCTGTTTCTTGTGAAGTGAGGAGTGTAAGTATAAGGACATTGGACGTTGCAGGTGACCAGTGCCCCTCAGGGTCTTGACCAGTATATGGAGAGCCACATCCTGGCTCAGGCTGATAGGAAGTAGGGTGATCAGATAGTGAGTGTGAAAAATCGGGACAGAGGGTAGGGGGGCAAAGGAGTCTCTATAAGAAAAAGCCCCGAATATCAAGACTGTACCTATAAAATTGGGACATCTGGTCACTGTGGTGACAAAGGGTTAAAAACTTTTTAGTCCGTCTATTTTCCACGCCTTAGACGGGCGGGGGGCTTGGAGGAGAGAGGGAAAAAGTATCTTTCTTATCTTATTTACTTTCACTAATGTATGACTCTGTGTCAGTTTTACAACTTGAAATGGGACTTTCTATTCCTTGCTTAAAACAGTGGATTTTCTAAAGAGATTAATTCTTAAGACACCCACTTGCAAGCACACATTTGTACAACTTAGGTTTGACTTATTGAGGAATCCACACCGTTTCAATTTCAGCTCGTAATACTGACGAGGTGAATGAATCCGATAACGGAACACTTATTTAGCGGGAGGGGGGAAGGAAAGGCAAACAAACAGATACAGAAGGAGTCCTTTGAAGTCACAGAAGCTCTACTGAGCAACGGAGCTACAAAGGCTCATGAGTTGGGAAGGGGAAAGGGTAGCCTTGTGGCTGCAGTCACTCCGCCTGTCCGTTGAGTCACTAGGTTCAGACAGGCCCCCCTTGCTATTCACCTGACCAACTTGTGGACGGATGAGGGCGGCTGAAACCTGTCTTAGTCCAAGACTTGGTCAACGGCTCATAAATCTATCATTCAGTTATACAATAACACATCTTTTATATTCAATCTATAACTACTATTTATTGGGAGTTTTTACCTTACCACACATTATTTTCTCTTATTCTTTTACAGATTCTTAACACGCACACAAAACTCAAAAAACAACAGATTACAATAACACAAATACACAAAACAGTTACCCCAAGAGTTACAGCAACAATTACCCCTGGAATACAAGTAGAATTATTACTGGTTTTACATTAACTACTCACCACATATATGGACGAACTCAGCTGCAGCAAAAAAACAAATATACCATGGCCAGGTTACTATATTTTCATCCAGGTGGAACCTCTATCATATTCACACCCAGGTTATCATCCGCAGGACAAAGCCCCACAGGTTATCAGCTCTAACACCTTACCCTATTATTTTGAGCGATGAGCTGGAGAGAGGCGAATTGGTTGATCAGACTCATTGCGTGGTGCTATTCTGGTGCACCCCCTTCTTGATTCATGGCTCCCCGAAAAACCTTGGTCTGACAGCGCTTTTATATTTCCACTTCAACTAATGCATCCACCAAGCCAATGATAGACCCTTCCTTTAGCATCTTATCAGCAGCCCCCTCCTTGAAACTTTACTGCTGACTTGCCAAGCTAATTTTGCAGCGACTGCAAAATTCCCATGTCCAGGTTTGGACTAGCTCCCGTTATCATGGGTTTACTTCTAGTTCAAGGTCTTTTCTTCTTCTTTTCTTTTTTGCTGTCTCTGAGTCCGCCACACATGGATTCATAGCTTTTCTCAAGATGGACTTGGGGCACTGATTTTTCAAACATGTTTTTACCCTGTTACAACATGGCCCCTTGACCTGAGGACATTCTTGAGATGCATTTAAAACAATTTTTCTTTTCAATTTGACATTTAAACTTTCATTAGTATAACAAACTTAATATGGTTAATAAAATCAATTTAAAACTTACATACATCATTTTAACACAAACAACCCTTATCATAATGAATACTACACAACAATAACCAAATTACCTATGCCCTATATTCAATTACTATCTTCCTTTGATTCTTTTACCAGATTACTATTTTCCTTTGGACTATCAATGAGACTGTATTTCTCCTTGAGTTATTAACACTTTGGTAATTAACTTAGTTACCATTCCTTTTACCACTGTTATTACCACAATTACTTAAATCAGTTTTAACAATTCAATTAATAAACTGTTAATGGTTATATTACAGCTTTGTTGTTTTCCCACATACACCGGTGGTTTCAATTTAGCTTTTCCATGGAGATTGAGTTTTTTGAGGCCTGTTGCAGTCCAACATATACTGGCACTTTCTAAAAGTTGGTTCACTTGGATTCATGTAATTAGGCCCTGGGCTTGGTAGGCAAGGAGGATGGCATCAGTAGTCCATTGGGGTGTGGTTAGATTGGATGCCAGAGCTTAGCAGGGCAAGGGTTGGTGGTAGCATCTGGCCCCTGCTGTCCACAAATCCAATAGTCCAACAGATTTAATTCATGGGCGGTAGCTACTGTTGCCCACAGGAAGGTGTTTCTAGTCCAATCCTTTTTATGTCCTCCTTTGACTTGGATCTAAAAGAGAAAACAATGCTTCCCAGCCTTGTTGTTAGCTTTATTTCCACTTACTGAGCCAATTGTGGTGTGCTGTTATTCGTGGGTTCTTCAGTTTATAGGTATTTGGGAAATGACTAACTTTTACCACTTCAGTTGGTACTGGATTCTTTTTCTCCTTTGCATTTGGTTCTACCAGCCAGACCAAGTTTTCTGGTTGATAAAATGGATCCCATGGATCCTGAGGCCTTGGTTTTAAATCTGGCCATTTGTTGACAGTTTTTCTAATATACATGAGAGCTATGGATAAGACCCTTAGCCACTTCAAGATGTTTTTTACACATATTTTAGCTAATTTAGGTTTCAGATTTGAAAATTTTTTTTCTACAGCTCCACTAGACTGGGAGTGGTATACACAGTGCAAGTGTTGTTGAATTTCTAAGGCTTTACACAAGTTTTCAATGACCAGTCCTGTGAAGTAGGTCCCTTTATCGCTATTCAAAATGAGAGGTAACCCAAACCTAGGTGTAAATTTTCTCAATAGTTTTTTGCAAGGATATGCTACTACCCAGCCTGAAAGCTTATCAATAATGACAAACACATATTCAAAGTTACAATATTTAAGCATTTGGATAAAATCCATTTGCAAGTTCACAAAGGGAATGCAAGAGAGAGGCTTTACCATATAGCCTATTTTGTTTGAATGGGCTGACCACAATAGCAGAGCCACTTGCACTAACAGTTCCTGTTGCAACAAGGAAGTGTTAGGTTGGGTGTCTCTTAGGTCAGAATTTTATAATGCTGTTAACATTGTTTGTCCTCAGGCTTTGGCATATTAAGATATATACCATTTGGGGTACAATGGATAACACAGCCTAATTTAAGGGTTTTACAAATTATTGGACACATTTGGGTACATTTTTACAATTCTTATACTAACAAATAAACTACAAAACTTAACAATGGCATATCTGTTAACAAAATTATGTTTAACTAAAATAGGCTTTTTCTTTTGTAGGATTTATTATGAAGGTAACAATGTTTTTCAATTTTATAAAAATAAGGGTTTTATTAGCACAGTAGTAGCACATGCTTCACCACTGGTTGCTCTGTTACCTTTACTTTACCCTTTTGCTGTGATGAAGCTTTGGTTTTTCTTCAAAGAAATACTTTTTTGTTGAGTTCTAACAAACTCATTTTGCATGTGGCTTTAATTTAGAGCTGTTTCAGGCACGCCCAATTTAAATTTAGCTGGCCACACCAGAGAGGAATTCTTCTTGTTAACAGCTATAGGTAGATTTCTCCCCCCGCCCTTAGGCCAATAATTTGCATTTATTACCACCACACACACTAGCTAGTTCACCAGTGTTCAAATTTTCAATCACTATCCATTTCAAGTCTGGACCTGGCTTTAAAGAGATACCAACCATTCCCACTAGCATTTCATAAACAGGGTTTTGCATTGCCAATTTTTACTTCCCATAACATTAGATGTACAAGATATATTTAAAGCATTTAGAAATGAGAGTTTGCCTGCTAACCCCTGCATTTTGACCGAGCCCAGCCACACAAGGCTGTTTAAGCTTTTTAATAATTTCCACTCCATTTGGAAACTTTTCCAAGATATCCAAACTGGATTTTTCTAACACAAAGTTAGTAATAAGACAAACAACACAAAACATAACACACACAAAACACTTTTTCTTGCAACAATAAATCCATGGTTTTGATCTTTAGTTGTTTTACTGTTCCACTGGTACCAGTTTCTTCCTTTCTGCAGTTCTGAAAGATAAAATGAACACTTTTCTTCCCCCTTTGGGGTTGTAGATTATTTCTTAAAATACTCCTTTCTTTTACATATTTTCTTTCTGATTGCAGGCAAATTAGACAAATTACCCTTATATTTTCCTGTGTTTTCTGTTCTATAGGCAGGCCAGGCTTTTGTTATGCCTTCTACCTTTAAAGGTTTTAGGGTAAATTTTTGCGAGGTGGTGTACCTCAGTTTCCCTTTTGCTTGGGTTTCTTTTTTTTTTTTGTTGTTTTTTTGCATTACTTCAGGACACTTAACACATTGTTGTCCAATCCTTTCCTAGTCTTTTAACTTCACCAGTTTTTCCTTCCCATAATTTGCTTGCATAAATATATCATGGTTTTTCCTCGCCCCCCAGCGACCCCATTCCTCATGCAACCACCTTACCAGGGGGTCAACGGATTTTACTCGTTCACCTTCCCTCTGTAACTCACTACATTGTACTGCTATCTTTAACACTTCCTGTTTCAAATTTTCATCCAGAAACTTATGTTTGGGATTATACCCTACTTTATGTGTCGGGATATGTTGAAGCAACAAATAGCTGGGGTTAGTTTGTAAGGCATTCTTTACTTCTTCCCAAGCTTCCTTGTGGGCTGTTAACCCCACTTTGCCCAAAAGTCCGTTAAGGACATATTGAGAATCTACTCCCATTACCCACAACTCTTTAGAGTGAATTTTTATACAATGATTAAGTCCTTCTACCACTCCCCTGACTTCTGCTTCTTGCACTGAAGACGTGTTAGGCAAATGTCTTATAGACAAGTGATTACACTTTACACAAAACATTCCAGCTTTAACACCACTTTGTGTACTTCCATCTGTATAAATCCATGGAGTAAGCTCTGTGAGTCTTACTTTTGTTGGACTAAAATTTTTCTTGCTTTCTGTTAAGCTATTTTCTTTCACCCAGTTGACCCAATTTACTTGTGACTCATACACTAACTTGTCCCATGTTTCTTTTGTCCCCCCAAACTCGAGGGGATGACCCGGAGCCAACCATTCTGTGTCTTTTACGTGTGGTCCACTTACCACTCCGGGGATTACTCCAGCTGCAAACCCTTGCACCAAACACAAGGCCAGCATTATTTTCCCATAGGGCCCATAGTTATGTTGATGTGATGAT
Organism: Mesoclemmys tuberculata; assembly: GCA_007922155.1. Lineage (NCBI taxonomy): Eukaryota > Metazoa > Chordata > Testudines > Chelidae > Mesoclemmys > Mesoclemmys tuberculata. The sequence continues at coordinate 4,840,171 of ML675621.1, forward strand.
AAAGTACGCATTTGATGCCAAACTGCATTTTTATCTTGCTCCCCTTTTATTAACAGGTGTTCGTTAGTATATGCTACCTTCAAATTTATTGGCCTTGAGGGGTTTATCCTTTTTAATGGGGCCGGATTGTCCAACTTATCTAAGATTAATTGTAGAGCTTCCTGTTGGACCTCCGTCCAAGGTTTATCTGCATCTTTCCTAAGCTTGCGCTGCAGAATAGCTAACTCTGTCCCTCTTCCTGGTAATGCATGTCTATAATAGTTTACTTGTCCCAGCAACTCCTGAAGATCCCGCTTATCCTTAGGCGGTGTTACTCTCCACTTTTGCCACTGTTGTTTGCCTGCATCAATTATTACTTCATCGGGTGTTACTTTACACCCCAAAAAACTAAACTCATTGGATGGAATCAGTTTTGATTTTTCTAAATTAATTTTCCAACCCTTTTCGGATAACTTTTTTACTACTAATTGGGTGGCTTGTTCTACTTGACCCATTTGTTCTCCCCCTATCAAAACATCATCTACATAACTTATTAGGGTTATACCTTAAACTGGCTTACATTTTTCATTTCAATTAATTCTTAACTCTTTTTCCAGACATTGTCCTGCTATAGCTGGTGAATTTTTTAGTCCCTGTGGCAAGACATTCCAGTTAAACATTTGCCCCTCAAACACAAAGTTTAATACTCCTTGTGGGTCTCGTATTGGTACCTGGTAAAACATGTCTGTTAAATCCAAGGTACATGCAAATTTTAAATCTTTACTCCTCAAAATGCGTTCTATCTCAGGTTTATCTCTTTGAGAGACGCACTGAACTGTTTCTATTTGCTCATTAGCTTTCCGATAGTCAATTACCATTCTCCACTTTTTAGGGTTTTTTTCTTGACCTGGTTTTGGTATGCCCCAGGCTGGAGACAAAAATTGGGAGTTACTTATAGGAGAAATTTTCCCCTCCTCCTGTAGTTTTAAAAGCAGCTGTTTTATAGCTTCTCATCCCTCAGGTTTTGTGGGGATTTTCTTAATTGGCCAATTGGCTACACTGGGTTTTAATTGTGGTTGATATTGATCATTTGATGCTATTTTTACTACTAATGCCTCTATAACATGGCATTTTAATTCTAGTTTTCTCATAGCATCTATACCTAACAACACACTATCTCCTAGAACAGCTTTAATCATTTATACTCTCCCAGACTCTGTTTTAACTTTAAAACTTACCATTTGGACTTGTTGGGCCTGGTGTAGCCCTTGCACCCGGAGTTTTCTTTTTGTTTTTACGTGGGGGACTTTTTCGGAAATAACTGATTTGTGCCCCCGTGTCTAATAAGAATCGAATTGCTTTTTCTGTTTTATTTTCCCCTATTACTTTTAAGCTAACATGTGGTCTGTTATCCTTTACATCTTTGAAGGGGTTTGACTCTGTCAGATAACATTTATGGCCCCTACTCGTTCTTTGGCTCTGGTGGTGGCGGCTCCCACTCTAGGTTTTCATGATTTTTCAACAAGCAGGACAAGCCCATTCCAGTTGTAATTAACTGCCAGTCTTTAATTTCTGACCTCTGAGTTAAGTGGATCAGGATTTCTTTCAGTGGCAATGTTTTAGTTAATGCCAGCTGATGATGATACATGGCATGAGCAAAAGTCTGTTCACTCCTTTTCTTATTATCATAGGGACATTCTTCCCTCTCCAATGCCCTGACTGCGTCTGTCGGGAATCCTGTCCGTGACGCCATGTGGTGACAAAGGGTTAAAAACTTTTTAGTTCGTCTATTTTCCCTCTCTCCTCCAAGCCCCCCGCCCGTGTAAGGCGTGGAAAATAGACGAACTAAAAAGTTTTTAACCCTTTGTCACCACAGTCACCCTAACAGGAAGAAATAAAGTCCTGTTACTACCCATTGTTGAAGCAAAAAAGGAAGCTATGTTTCAAGGCAAAATGATCTCTTATGCTAATGGGTATTAATATTGTTCCTGACACTGATTTTGCTTTCATTTGTTCAGATAGTCCATTAGGTTCAAGAGATATTGGAGGCTTATATCCGAAAAAGATAGCTGAAGCACCCAGATTTGTAAATTACTTATACCATAATAAGGTACTCTCAGTATTATTCTGTGTGGCCATTTTAATTCAGGAAAAATGTCAGTGCACTGTCATTAAGTATTTAAAAATCATAACATATAGCTAGTTTACCTGATGTACAGAATTAATTCTCTTATTAAGTTCTGCTTGATCATTTGGGAATTGTTCTCTTAATGTAGGTGGAAGAATCAGTATTTTAAGCTGCAGTGGCAAAAACCTACGGGGGGGTTAATTTGCATAAAATAATCAGGCATATTTTACTAGGTGTCCTACAGTACAGATGGACCTGGATGAAATGTTTTTCCAAGTCAGGAATCCCTTTGCTGTAATCTGCAGTTAGTGAAATTTCTGAATAAGCTGTTGAGATGCACAAAATGACTCTAGTTCATCATACAAGTATATCATAGCTTCTGCTCTGGAGTAGTCTTTCTACTGCCTGTAAGGGACTAACTTAGTTGGAGTGATGCTTGTTTATTAGATCAAATTTGTATTAGTCCAAATACCACATTACTAATGACTTCTGTTTTCCCTACTATCACTGCTTAAAAGGATTACTTCAGTTAACTGTGTAATAATTGCTGGGATAGATTGTTCCTGACCTGTTTAGACTTTTCATGTTAGCCTACGGGCGAGTTTGTATTCTATTTCAGACCACTGAATACTGATAAATGCAACATATCATAGAGCTGGCTGAACAGAGTATTGCTTGAGACGTCATGAGTTGTCTTGCACTGTGCAACACAGCTGGCCCTGAGTGCCTGCCGAGCTATCTAATTCTGGATGACAATGCTGATCATGATGATCAGCATGGTGTTTGTTCTGTGATTTCAGTATCAAACCAACAGTTGATATTAAGATTAACATTTTCAGAAAATGTTGAAGGCAAATCTTAGTCGTATGCAATAAATTCATGCTTAAAATAATGTCTAAGCATTTATACCATAAACATAACTGTGTTGTTACTACATCTGAAGGCTGAGATACCCGGTGTGGATCTGAACAGGCAGGGGGCATAATAGCATCAAGTACTATTTTAGAATACATTGGGAATATATGTAATAATTTTAAATGGAATGGAAAACACTTAAGAATACTTGAAATCCATTGAATGAAACCATTAGGTCACATTCTAGCTGTTTTGAAGCACGATGATGATAAGAACATAAAAATGTCCATACTGGGTCAGACCAATGGTCCATCTACCCCAGGGTCCTGTCTTCCAACCATGGCTAATGCCAGATGCTTCAGAGGGAATGAACAGAACAGGCAATCATTGAGTGATTCATTTCCTGTTGTCTACTCCCAGTATCTGGCAGTCAGGGGCTAGCAACATCCAGAGCATGAGGTTGCATTCCTGACGATCTTGGCAAATATCCATTGATGGACCTATTGTCCATGAACTTATCTAAACCTTTTCTGAACCTCATTATAGTTTTGGCCTTCATAACGTCCCCTGACAATGAGTTCCATAGGTTGACTCTGCATTGTGTGAAGAAGTACTTCCCTTTGTTTTAAACCTACTGCTTATTAGTTACATTGGGTTACATGACCCCTGGTTCTTGTGTTGAGAGAAGGGGTAAATAAAGGGGTAAATTTTATAGGCCTCTGTCATATTGCGGAACAGTTCCAGTTTTTTTAATCTTTCCTCATACAGAAGCTGTTCCATACCCTTAATCATTTTTGTTGCCCTTCTCTGTACCTTTTCCATTTCCAATATACCTTTTTTGAGATGGGGGGACCAGAACTCCATGCAGTGTTCAAAGTATGGGCGTCCTGTGGATTTACATAGTGGCATTGTGATGTTTTTTGTTTTATTATCTATCCCTTTTCTAATGGTTCCTAACATTGTTAGCTTTTTTGACTGCCACTGAACACTGAGCAGATGTTTTCAGAGCACTGTCCACGATGACTCCAAGATCTTTCTTGGGTCGTAATAGCTAATTTAGGTCTTATCATTTTGTATGTTGATGGGATTGTGTTTTCCAATGTGTGTTACTTTGCATTTATCAACATTAAATTTTTTTGCCCACTTATCCAGTTCTGTGAGATCTCTTTGTAACTCTTTGCAGTAACTCTTCAACACTAGATTAAGATTTTGGACTGTTAGGTTTGGTAATAAAGCTATTATAATTTTCATTGTTGAATAGATTATCTGTGGATAAAATATATAAATCTAATTTTCCTTAAGAACATAGTGTCTTGTTTCCGTCATGAAAAGGAAGGTGTTTGTTATTTGTTTGAACCTATTTAATTTACCTTTCTACTTTTTAGTTAACTAAAATCAGAAAATAGATCTCTAAAATAGAATACATTGCAGCGGTCTGACCTAAGTGAGTTGCAGAACTTGCACTAGTGATACTCTATTCTTTCAAGCAGACTTCTGTTTTCAATCACCCCTGTACTCCAAATGCGCCCTCTCTGTTCTCAGGTGCTGCTTAATGAAATCCTTCACATTGTGAGTGTCTTCATTAAGTTGCTCTTAAAAGAGCTTTTCTGCATCTTGATACTATTGTATTGGAATAGCTTGGCAAGATGACGTTCAGTGGTCTCTCATGAATCCAGAGACTCTTGATTTCCAGACTTTTCCTTCAACTGTTTCATAATAACTGTCCCCCTCATGACAAGTGAAACCAGCCCAACTAGGAATTGATTAAGACAACAGTGGAAGGACTCGGTCCTCCCAAATTTGTATGACATTCAGCCATGCAAGTTACCGTTAAGTCATATTGTAGATTCGAAATATAACTGTTGCTGAGTTACTAGTAAACTACATGTTGTACAAACCACTCTAGGTCATAAGTAATAGTTCCTCTACTAGACTCGCCCATTGTGTCCTTTTGCAAAGTTGAATTTCAGGATATTTTCTCCTTGAATATCATAGCTAACAAAATGGAAGCTGCTCTACAAAGACTACAATACATGTATCGACAGGAATGTGTTTATTTGGTGGAAGATAAATGTAACAGTAGCACTTTTAAATGAAGGTTGACTTGCCATTTCCAATCCAGATTTTGATTTTCAGAATTTATTACTGTTAGTTTCAAATTGGTTTGGTCTAAGACTCAATGTACTGTACTATATAAATACAGTTAAGTATTGTTCAATTTCCTGAAGTTTGGAAATCTAATCTCGTTTACCAGGTTTTTGAAAACACATGCGCACACATGAGATTGTTTGAGCAAGTTGCACTCATTCATTTCCATAAAACTCAAACTTTCAGGAAAATAATCCAGTCTTTACGATGGCTGTGGGAAACTTTCATGCACAGAGCAAATGTGAACTAGAGCTGTGTTGTCTTCCTAAGTCTGCAGACAGACAATTGATGATATTGCTGTTCATTGTTTGAGTGAGTTGTACCAGAGTGAAGAATCAAGGACCTGGCAGGTCTTGATGCTTCTGTTTAGATCACAGGGAGGAGCAACAGTACAGAAATGACTCAATTACACTGTATTGGCTTGGCAAACGTAGTGTAAGAAGGTGTAACACTATCTTCTATGCTTGTAAGTTAAACTTTCTAAGGATGATTACATAGTTAAACGTATATTTAAATACAATCTACAGCGTACAACTGTTGTATTCTTCTGAATTTCAGGGGACTGAGGGTAAGGGTATTTATTTATTTTATTTATTTATTTATTTATTTATTTCTCCTGTCCCTTGTGAGACATGAAGCAAGCCTATTTGTTCACCTGTCTGTCTATCTAATGCCATATATCTTGCTTCATTTGTAGTCTGTTCTATGACAGCAACATTTTTCTCAATTGTCCTCTTTTACATCACTTGTTGTCCTCCTTTCTTCTGTCCTCTGCCAAGTGGTATCCAGTCACGGGTTTGAGTTGTCTTTACAGTTTGCTGGCCAGTCTTTACTAATGCTTCAGCGTTGGTTGCTTAATGCCTTAGACAGACAGCAAGTGTTTTTCTCATGGATCTCTGATGGAATGCATTGTTACCTGTCATGGGTTTCTAGCATTTACTAAGTTTCAGAAACACGTGACAGTGTGGATATCACAATGACAACGTCTAACTTTTTGTCTTGGTTCTTGTGTGAATGTTCTTACGTTTCCAGTCATTTGCCAGTGTCAAAAAGGCTCTACTTGCCTTCCCAGTTCTTGTTTCTATTTCTTTCTGAAGTTGACCACTGACACTAATTGTACTTTTGAGATATACAAGTGTGTTAACCATGCCATATTGTTCTCTATCAATCACATATGCACCATCATTGTTGATTCCTTTTTCAATTATCATAACTTCCATTTTCTTTTGGCTGATTCTTACCCTTACTTTGGCAGCCTCACAATTGATGTTGGTAGTGGTCTTTTTCATAGCATCACTTTCTGTCCAGTGGAACAATGTCATCTGCAAAATCAAGACCTTTAAGTGTTCCTCTACTCCACGTAATTTATGTATCATTCTTTGATTTTTATATCACATAATTTTTTACAGTGTAGAAGAGATGACATAAGACACATCCCTGTTGCACTCCAGTGATAATGGCAAATGAGTCAGTCTTTCCACTTTCGTTCTTACACGGCATTTTGAACTTTCATTCAGCATCTTAATCAGTGAAAGTGTTTTGTTTTTTTTTTAAGGAAGCCTGTGTTTTTTGTAAGGTTTTTCCATACCCCGTTAATGCAGTCGAACGCTTTGGTGAACTCCTGTAAAATTCAAGTCTAATCTCTGGTAAGCAAGCCTTTTCTCAAACCTCTCAGGATAAATATGTTCTCTTCACACTTTTTTTGGTCTAAAGCCTCCTTGCTCAATGTGCAGATTTTCATCTAGCATCAGTTGGATTCCGTTAAAAATGTAGCTTGTGCTACTGACAGATTCTTTTGTTCATTTGCTTAAGGGAATGTTATGAGGCACCAGTCTGGGTAAAAACCTTAAGATGTTGCAACATAATTAAGCTTTCATCCCACATGAACAATAATGAATGTCATGTGCTGTATTTTGCTGGTGCCCTGTACTAAAAATTGCAGGAATGCAGAACTCTTGACCCATTGGGTCTTGTTACAAAGTTAATCTAGTATAAAAATATTTCGCTTTTGACCATACTAGTATGCATGCAGACTTCTAGACGGTGACAGTCTCATGACCTACATTTGTGTTCGTTGATGCTTAAATGAACCGCTTACGAAATATCTCCTGGGAGACAGACCTCTGCTAAATCATAGAAGAACTTTACATTAAAACATGAGGGTGTTAGTTGCTACTGTATTTCCACTGGATGTGTTTAGTCCTGATTTGACAGAGCACTGACTATTATACATGTGCCTAGATTAAAAGTACGTTTACATTAGATTACATATTAACTTCAAAATAGTAAATTGATGCGGATGTGAAATGGAAGACCAGGCATTCCATTACCTATTCCTAAACCTCTTAGCATCAAGAAAAGGAAAATTCTGAAATGCTCACATTTCTTAGCATTGCTTCACATGTTCTGTTAACTTAGTGTTAAGATCCTAATAATAAAAACAATTACATTGCAACATAAAACATCTGGATCAAATCCAGTACAATAGCTCTCCAGAGCAGGGGGCAAACATGATAAGCTGATTGCAGCTTTGGAGTACTTTATTGGAGTTACCATAAGAGATGGATTTGGCCCAGTCCTAATTCTGATTTATTTTTTTAGTTTGCTTTATTTCAGAAACATATTTTTGGGGGAGAGAAGCCCTTTAGAATGTACTTCTCAAGTGAACTTCTCTGATTATGGCTAGACAGGCTTGAAAGTGCCATTTTCGTTATGCATCCCTTGGCTGTAACCGTAACCACTGTGTGGGTGGGGTCTCCATATAGGCAGCTGGAAGGGGCTGACTAAGGAAATATGCAGTGTGTGTGCGCTTAGTGGAAACAAGTAAAGGGCAGTACGTGTCTGTTCCATATTCTATTAATACAGCAAAGTTATTTGAAACAGAATTACATTTTAGCAAGTAATGATTGAGCTGAAGCAAAAGAACGTTTACTAAGATGTCCTCAGTGCATGTCTATTCCAAGGCAAAAAAGTGACCTGAGAGATGTGAGGAAAAAAATCTCTGATTTACCATATTGGGTAAATAACTGGTTTGACTGCAGCACTGTTAAGAGTCTAAAGTAGTTTAGTGGTGCCTGATGCTGCAGTTGACTTGGATGACGTTTCCATTCACTCACTTTTCACATTGGCAAACTAATTAGCAACCAGGATGTTTTAAAAATTGTGTTGTTGGTTGCCCTTTTTGCTGTGGTTGAGACCAAACTGGAACAGCATATCTAATAGCTAAAAGTGCAGAGGTTAGTTAAGTACCATAAGATGGAGAAACACATTTGAAAATGGAGAATTTAACCCTGCTAAAAATCTACGTGATGCCGGCTGGCCTGTTGTACAAGGAGTTCATGGACAGTCTCTGAAGAGGCTATAATGGGCTGATTGCTCCAATATATAGACTCTCAGGGCACCTGAACAACTATGAAGACATCTACAGTTACTGTTGAGATAAGACTGTGTATTTGAAATGGTAGTTTGATGTAGATAGTGTCGTCTTTGCTGTGGACACTGTAGAAAGTGTATGAGACTTAAGCACTTGCCAAGGCTCATAAATATTAAGTACTGTTATATGCTTTTTCTACAAGCACGTGGAAAAAAGTAGGGAGAATACAGTCTCCCTGGTCTGCATACTTCTGCATTGTTTCCTTTTTTGGGAGTGTGGGTGAGTTAATGGAAACCTAAAAATTTCATTGTTGCCCTTGATATATTATTTATAGGCATATTCTGAGGGTCACATTATGAGTTTTCCAGTAGAAAGCATTTTAGACATGTGGGATTTTTATAAACATAAATTGTTATAAAAGTGATGGTCATGGGCACTCTGTCAGATGACATGATGGACATGTAGGTTATAGTGTGCTACAGTGTACTGTAATGAATCATTACCAGTTCAGACAAAATTCTGTGAGTAGGTATATGTTGTTACTCTGGAGTCTAAACTTGTTTTAGTCAGCAATAACCACTATGTTGTGCAGTGCCTAACACAATGAAGCTACGGCCTGTAGCTGCTACCACAATTCAAATACTAAAAAGCATAATTCATGGCATGTTCCACATGTCATTTGACATACACTGTAATGCTCTATTGTACTGGGATGGGATGAATCACTTCTGAGGGTTTAATCCCAAAATTAGAGTTCCTCCCAATTGTTCGATCATAATTATTTCCAAGTTCCTTTAGCAGGAGGGTGCTAGTGTATGTAGAAGAAGAAAGGCATTGAAAGCCCTACAAGTCATTACTTGCTTATCACTGCTGCAACCCAGAGAATTGGGGACAGTTATCACTGGGAGACATGGTGGAAGAAGTGCAGGGGAATATGAAGATATTACTCGGCACTGGGACGACGTAGAATTTTAGTTGGTTCTGGAGCTGCTTCATATCCATGTGTGTTTTGGATTAATAATAAAAGGGGAAGCAATTTTAATTGCGTCTTCTATAGAAATAGAGGATGGGCTTACATTGACATTGGGTATTTTCCTTTTACTCTAAGGATGCTTCTCAAGGAGATTTCATGAATATGTTTGGTTCTGTATTTATTTGATTTATGATCCTATGGCTTACCTTCTGTAGTTACTTTTATGCTTTTCCGGGCTTGTGTATCACAAAAGTAAATCAATAACTAAGTGTTAAAAGAACCTCCTTACATTTCAGGGAAAATGAAATAATGCTATCTATAAATATTTGTACTCGTGTATGACGGGAACGCTTTTTGCTTTCGACATTCAGACTAGTTCACTGAAAAACTCACTTTAAAAAAGGTGAAACGAAATGATTCTGTGTAACTCTTTTCCCCAAGGAAATGCAGTACAATTTTTGATGAAGAAGAGGTGTTGAAGGAAAGAATGTAAAGCCTTTCCTTGAATATATGCATACTACTAAACAACCGCCCATCTGCAGTAGCAGAATTACACCTGTTAGTGATGCTGATAGAAGACAGATGTGGTCATGATTTTAAGAGTGGTTTCATAACATAAACCAATACTTGCTTCTTCCCTTCACCTTTTTGAAGCTACAAGAATCATAGGGGAGAGAAACTAATTAGTGTTCTGGTGTTGCTCTATGGAATGGGTTCCCTGAGGGGTCACAATGTGGTTATGTGAGAGTCGCGAGCCGTGAGCAGCCCTGCCCCAGCCGGGCCAGAGAGTCTCTGAACCTCTCTGCTCCCCCCTGACGGAGGAACATGGGAGTGGGTAACGAGCAGTGACACAGATATTACTCACCCCCCTCCCAAGTTCCTCCATGCCCTCTAGGGGCGTGGGGGGGGAGACATGAGGAGCAGTGCTAGGGCTCCCTGCATCCGGGTCACTTTCCCCACCTGGGCAGTGCTGTGAAGCGAGCATGAGGAGCTGCTGCTCTCTGCCCTCCCTTATGCGGCCCAAGTGGGTGTGACCTGGGCGCAGGGAGTTCTGACATTGCTCCTTGTTCCCAGGGGGGCGCGGAGGTGCTCCGTGCATGCACTTCCCTTGCCCTGGCGGGATGCAGGGGTTAGGGTGAAGGGAGAGGCCCACGGAAGCCAGTGGTGAAGAGGGAGCCCAGAGTGGTGAGGGAGTCGCCCTCAAGCTCGCTGTATGAAAGCAGTCACCAATATAAAACGTTGGAGATCCACTGCTCTATAGATAGGGCTCTACCAAATTCACAGCCATCAAAACGGTGTCACAAACTGGAAGATCTGCTCTTTTGTGTACTTTGACCTTGCCCGACATAGATGTCATGGAGGAGACCAGCCTTTTTTAGACTGGGGGTCCTGACCTAAAAGGGAGTTGGGATGGCACAAGGCTATTGTCGTGGTATTGCCACCCTTACTTCTGTGCTGCCTCCAGAGCCGAGCAGCTGGAGGGTGGTGGCTGTTGGCTGGGCATCTGGCTCTGAAGGCAGAGCCCCGCCAGCAGTGGCACAAAAATAAGGATGGCAATACCGTACTATGCCTCCCTCACTTCTCTGCTGCTGCTGGCGGCGTCTCTGCCTTCAGAGTTAGGCTCCCATCCAGCAGCTATGGAGCTTCCTGAAACGGGCAGACATAGGTCTGGCCTGGCCCCGGGGGTGGCCTATATAGGGGAAGAAGTAGTCCCATCTCTCCCCATCCAGTTGGGGATGCTCCAGCTGCTCCCCCTCCCAAAAAGTGACTATTCCCCCTCTCCTTCCCCCCCCATACCATGCCACTCTGCTGGATGGCCAGTGAGTGGCGGCTACTGGCTAGGCACCAAGCTCTGAATGCCGCACCCTGCCAGCAGCAGCACCGAAGTAAGGCAGGCAATACCATGACACCCTACAATAGCCTTACGACCCCCTCCCATAGCCCTCTTTTGAGTCAGGACTGCCATGATTACTACACCATGAAATGTCAGATGTAAAACACCTTAAATTGTGAAATTTACCATTTTTGAAATCTTATGACTGTGAAATTGACCAAAATGGACCATGAATTTGGTGGGGCCCTGTCTATAGAATACATCATGTGCTTTTTTTTATGGCCCATTCTTCTTGTCTGTTCACAGTGGGAACAAAATCTGTACGTAGAACCAAAAAGCATCCAATTGTCTACTGACTCAATACTGCCTTCCGATCACCTCACCTCAGATTAAACAAACCTTTGCCATGGATGAGATGAGAATATTAAGTAGAAATAATAGGGTAGTTTGCTTTTTTAAATCATTGCTTCTTACCTTAGTGCTGAAGGTTATTCTGGGAAGAGAACAGCATGATTCTTAAAGTATAAATGACCCCTTAACTTAAGTACATGCAGAACACTGAAATCATGGCAATAAAAAAAATTCCAAAGTTTAAACATGAGAGAAGTAGAGAGGTCAATTTATTCATGAAGGTGTTAAAACAAATTTTAAAAAAGCAAGAAGATGGCTGACAGTCCTCCTGTATAATTGGGGTCAATTTCAGTTAAATGGTGTTGTGAAATAAGTCTTTCACTAAAGTGAAGATAATTAATTAGGCTAGTACTATTTAGCTATTGCATTTAAAAGCTATCCGCACAATGTATTACTGGTATAAATACAGCCATATCTCTGTTGTTACTGAGGTTATTAAAGATGGTGAGAGTGAAGACAAGAGTATGTACACATTGATGGTGGCAAATTTGCCAACGTCAAATTGATCTATCTGGACCGATTGAGCAGCAGTGAAAACCCACTCAGTCAATCCAGAAGTTGATTCAATAAAACGACTTCCTCAAAAGGCGTAGCACTGTGTTAACAGGAACACGTTTTCTGTTGGCGCTGTGCAGCAGAGATGGCATGCTAAAGGGAAGTCAGGAAGTCGATGGGAGTTACGCAAGCTACTCTGTGTAGTTTGCAAAACTCCCATTGATTGCCGCTGAATTTCCCAGTACGAGTGCGCTAAGCCTAAAAATGTCTTGAAAAAACAGTTGTAGCGTTGCGTTGTCTCAAACCTCACTTTTTAGGAACCATGAGCAGATGTTTGATGTTCTGTTGCTTTATTACGTGGAGTTGTTTTTCTTAGTGTTACAAATATGAAGAGCTGCTCTATCTGACACAAACCTTGGGTTTCATGTGCTGTTGACTTACTGGGATTGAACAGGGTGTAGGCAGTGTGTCTCTAGCCCTGGGCCTCTTGATATACACTCCAAATGCAGACCCTGTGTCTTACATGCTTGTTGGCAATGGAGACCTGATTGCCATGCCAAGGTTTGTCCTTTTATAACTTTCCAGTCCCTTCATCATGTGACCTTCCTAGCCCCGTCAGGTGATCTGTTGCTTGGGTATTGCCCATTTGAAGTCCAACCTGGAAAAACGGGTTTCTTGCAGCTTTAGCACATCCATTGTAATGCCACGCAAAGTCATTCAGTGTTAATGAAGCTGGATCCTCTGTATTATTCCCATTCAGTCAACACTTCTTGGCATTCCACTCCAAGATAGAGGCAACCAAAATGGTTCTCACAAAACAAATTCTATTGGTAGTTTGATATATGCACATGCAGACAGACTAAACCGTCACATGTGGCTTTTAAGGGTCCAAGAAGTGATCTGATAAATACATGGTATGCCTCAGAAGTACTTTTAGAGGGATTTCTTTGTTGCAGTCTTGTATTTCTGACAGGTAAAAAATGTTTGACTTGACTGAAGCAGCTTCAGGCCTTTGAGGAAGAACCAAAATACCCACTTAAAAAGGAATGAGAAGTGAGAGAAACCTACATTTCAAAAGTCTGTGTTGCTGTACACTTAATCTATTCTCCTTTTCTTCTCATTTCTTCTTGCTATTGTTTTAATTAATTTAGACAACACACACACAAAGTTTAAGAATGTTCCCCATCCACAAAACCTAATTGTTCCTTATTTTTCTTTCCTGCCTTGAGTCTCACACTTATCAAACTAAAATAGACAGTCTGTCACTGCACTGGGTAAAATACAGCTATTTCAGCACTTTAGAGGGCAAATATAACTCTCACTCTCAGTGAAGTAACTGTGGTGTCACTGAATAGCACTAGCTGCACTTGGGTTTCAGTTGATTTGTATATAATACAAAAATAAACTTTCATATTATCCTGGTCACCTAAACTGAAACGTTATAACATTTAGAGGCTGTTCAGTCAAGTAAATGATGGATGTCTCCAGTGTTCTATAGTTTTATGTATGTTTGAAAATCATTTGTTGTATAATTTTAATATAAAAAGGTATTTTAAAAAGTGCCACAAACTAAGGAAAAAAATTACACTAACCCTGTCCAGGAACAGATGTTTGTTGAGTCACTACACAGAATCTGAGACAAGGTTCAAATAGACAGGCATTTTCACTGGTAACACCCCAGTTGTGTGATGTAATAATGCAACAGAGGCAGGTAATACTGAATCAGCCCCTGTTCACATTTATGACTGAGTATGTCCACAGTGTGGTTAGAAATTGTGAATTCCAGCTCAATGAGACATACCCACACTAGTTCTGATTGAACTAGTATGTTAAAATACAAGTAGAGCAGCAGCAGTGTAAGCAAAAGGTGGGGCTGTCCTTTTCCCCACTCCTCCAATTACAATCTTGTGTGAGACCACATAGGTATGTACTCATGGCAGCCTTCCCCTCTCACTGCTCATGCTCCCATGGCTAAACTCATTGTGGCATGCTAGGTCTATCGGGAATGTTTTCTTAAGCGAGGAGTTACACTGTCCAGTTCTGACGTAGACATACTCTAACTACAAGACCCATCTCTTTCATAAGCCTTTTTCTTGTTGTGGCATCTTCCCAGAAACAGCATCTATCTGATGAGAAAGGAAGAGGTAAAGAAAAGGAAAAAATAAAATCTCTTCTCCCCAGAAAGTTTCTCCCTCGGGAATAAGGGACGCTGAAAGATTTTGCTATCTAGAATTCTTAGTTTTGTATTTAATTGACGCACAATGATTAGATACCACTGTGACAAATTTAGGTTTTTAATTGATAGATGGATCATGTTTTAAGGGTTTTTTTTAATACTGACAGAAATACTGTTATAGAGTGAAATATTTTGCCTGTGGTTAATATTTGGTTAGCTAAATTAAAATCTGCCGTTTTATTTCACTTTTGCCATGGCAAGAACTCTTCTGGTAAGTGCCACACTTGATTATTGGGGACCTGCGTTTTGATGTACTGCTGGTGGGCTACTGCCCACAGTGAGCAGGCTTTCACTGACATAGTGTGTGGAGAAAGGAAATGAAGAAAAAAATGGGAGACTGCAGATTAACTCAGCAGAATAAATTGGATTTGGTAGCAGTGAAAAGCGTTATGTAAGGAGGGCAATTATATTTCCATCTGTTTATCAAACTTTGTACAGAACAGCTGCTCTGAAGTGAAGATCTACCCCAGCTCTCAAAGAATGTACCTTGCATATTTTGTTAATGAGGCATTTCTTCATTACTTAAATGAGAACTGTTCTTGCTTTTGCCTTGGTAACTTTCTGAAGCTAGGAGATGATAGCTCTTCATACACACACATTGAAGTTTAAGCTCCATTTTTCAAGTCATTACTGGCTGAGTTGAGAGTTACAGACATAAGAATGGCCATACAGGGTCAGACCAATGATCCATCTAGCCCTATATCTTATCTTCTAGCACTGGCCAATGCCAGATGCTTCAGAGTGAACGAAGAGAACAGGACAATTATTGCCTGTCATCCAGTCCCAGCATCTGGCAATCAGAAAAGTTTAGGGACACCCAGAAGCATCCCTGACCATCTTGGCTTAACGGGGGGATGGTTAACATTGGCTTAATAGGAGGATGAACCTATTCTCCATGAACTTATCTAAGTCTTTTTTTTAACTCAGTTGTATTTTTGGCCTTCATAACATCCTCTAGAAATGAGCTCCACAGGTTGACTGCAAGTTGTGTGAAGAAGCACTTTCTTTTAAACCTGCTGCCTATTAACCTGGTTCTTGTATTATGTGGAGGGGTAAATAATACCTCCTTATTCACTTTCTCCACACTATTCATGATTTTGTAGATCTCTATCATCTCTCTCCTTAGTTGTCTCTATTGCAGGCTGAACAATTCATCTTTTTAATTTTTCCTCATACAGAAGCAGTGCCATACCCTTAATCATTTTTGTAGCCCTTCTCTGTACCTTTTCGAATTTTAATATATCTTTTTTGTGGGCTACAGCCCACAGTGAACATACTTTCAGTGAAGTTGAATGTGGGGAAAGGAAATGGAGAAATAAATGAGAAATGGCATCATAGCTCAGCAGGATAAATCAGAGTAAACCAGAACTGGACACAGTATCAAGATGTGGTATACTATGGCTTTATATAGTGGCATTGTGATATTTTCTGACTATCGATCCATTTCCTAATGGTTCCTAACATTAACTTCTTTAACTGTTGCTGCGCATTGAGCGGAGGTTCTCCAAGAACTATGCACCTTGACTCTTCCTTGAGTGGCAACAGCTAAAAATGATTGTTCATTTTTATGTATAGTTTGGGATTATGTTTTGCGACGTTCGTTACTTTGCATTTATCTACATTGAATTTTATCTGTCATTTTGTTTCCCGGATGTGACAAATGACCATAGTTATTTGTGGAATTATAGCTGTCAAAAAAGTCAACTGTAGTTTGGGGCCTTATTGTGCTAGGTGCAGTTCAGACAGAGTCCCTGCCCTGAAGGGTTTGCAATTGGAAAAGATACGTTTAAACATTGCTGAAGTATGTTTCATGTCTTGCTCAGATCTTCAACACTAACTTTACTATATTAGGCATAATCTGAATAATATTCTTGCAGTCTGATTTGAATTTTGATGTGGTTAAAGCAACATATCTTTCTTGAGCAGAAGCTTTTCCCTATGTAATGAAGTGAACAATTCATGACATTGAGTTGCATTTCTGTGTGCTCTTATTGAGGAATAGCCATACATTTATACAGAATTCTCCATCCCAGAAAGAGGTACCACAACAGATTCTGTTTCATGCAAAATTATTCTGTGTCTATGTAAAGATAATACAGAAACTGTAATGAGTTATGCTTCCTTATAGAAGGTCTGTTTGAAAACTGTCATATGGCTCAAACACAGAGCATTTCTAAGGTGGTGAAAAGCAGCAAATATTAATCTTGAACTAAATCCTTGAGCTGGAACTTCTATTGCCCAGTTTAATCCAGCTGGTTGTTAACATCTCTGTTACAGACAAAGCATTTCTAGTATTTTACTTTTTACTCTTACCCACGGATTATTCTGAGTGATAATTCCAATGGCCTTTAGCTAAATGGTGGTTTTATTCTGCTACACCAATATTAAAGTAAGTTAAATAACACGTTGATATAAGTTTTCTCTGTCAAGTCGATTGGACCTTGGTACTTAACTTTAAATCAGAACTCAGAACATGCATTGCTTTGTGTGTTCCACTTAAAGTACACATGGAAATTTCCTGTTAGACTTATAAAGTGAAGGTGTTACATATCACAGCATCTGTAAAAAGAATTGTTCCTGCACTAAGCTCTGGCAAACAGTTCAAACTTTCTGTTTTTCTTGCATTTATGTAGAGAAACTTTTCAGAATCATAAAAACCAAGTGGTGTCCCTCATTCCTAATTTCTAGGAATTTGCTTTCATTCGGCGAATGACTGCAAATAGATGTAATAACTCATTAACAAATATACAAATTTACAGATTAGCGTGAGCTTGATTTAGCAGCCTTCTTGCTGTTTTATAACTAAGTGATTTGTAGCTTGTTTGTGGGCAAAAGAGATTATTTTTTTTTGTTCTCCGGTAGCTGCTAAGTCGACTTGGAGGATTTTTGTTTCTGATGTAGGTGATGAGCAATGCAGTAATCTCAAAGTGTGTTTTTTTTAATTAAACATTATAGGTGGTGGTGTTTTAAATTGCTTTCAAGCTCAGGGGATTTTATTAGTCTGAGCTTGTATTGGGCCGAAGATTGTACTTCAGTAAGTTTCAAAGAAATTTATAAAGGGAGTAGTTCTATATTATAACCTATACCTAAATTTTAAAACTTCAGTATCTTATGTTTACCAGATAGCACTCTAGTCGAGTATTTTTGACTCCTCATGTTGAGTGGTGATGCTTCAGATTTTCCCTTCCCTTACACACAAAAACTGTTCTCTAAATCAGCGACTGCGTTTAGAAATTCCTTGCATGTAAGTTGACTCACCAGTCTTATTCATCTGAATGTGAGTGTCCAGTCTGGAAAGGTTATTTTTAAAAAATCAGAGTTCAGTTCTTGTGGACCCTTACTTTAGGGCTGAGTCTTCATTTTCTGAAATAAATAAAAAGATGCAGATCTGAGAAGTAATTGATCTACAGCAGTGAGCCTTAAAGTGAGGTCCAATTGTGGTGGCAATCATGATGTGATAACTATGGGGTGTCAGACTTTCTGAAGATACACACTCATTTGACCTTTCAGTTTTCTGTTTAGTATTCCTCTCCAGTAAACAATCATTTCACTAGGTACGGTGCTTTTTCAAATGGATACTACAGTTGCCTTAATAGAAAATGGATAGATAGATTTGTTTGAATGTAGTATAATGTGCTTGTGCAACTTATATTTCCTGTTGTTAACTACAGAGGTAGGAAAAACATTAAGATGATGTTTCCTACTGTATCTTTAAATGCAGAACTACAGGAACATGGAGGGCTTTTCTGCGTATGAATTCAAGATGGCCGTTAGATAAGTCGATTACATATACTCATACTTAAGTTTTTAGGAGTGTCGACTTCCCTTTGGCTCAAGTCATTCCACAAAGTATCTGCCTGCTCTTCATTAATGGAAAACATAAGGTGCCAGGAAAAGAATGGTATTGGATTTACCGTTCTAATAGGCAAGTCACTAATCAATTCAGGTCATAAAATGTCAGACATTAGCAGCCTGCTAGGCTCACCTTTAGACAAGATATAAAGAAAAGAGAGGGATGAAAAAGGCCTTTTCTAAAACGTACCATTCCCTGTTGTCATTTTAGGTTGCTTAATCATGTCGATAGGGAGAGAATACAAGATAGAGTGGAAGTTGCATTATCATGGCCCTGTTACAGCACATTGTGCACAAGTACAGTAGAAATAGAAGTGACTGTGATTCATCCTGCCCCATGAGTGACAGCTGCGTTTCCTGAAGTATTGCTGTAGCCGTGTCTTTCTCAGAATATTAGAGAGACAAGGTGGGTAAGGTACCTTTTACTGAACTAACTTCTGTTGGTGTGAGAGACGAGCTTTCGAACTATCCAGAGTTCTTCTTTAGGTCTGGGAAAGGTACTCAGTGTGTCCCAGGTAAATACAAGATTGAACTGATAGTTTAGTGAAAGTCGCTAGCACGTATTCGAAGGGACCATTCCAGGTGAAGTGGCCCATTAGCACTGCTGTAGTCATAGTGGGTTACAGGTGGTTGTAATAAGCTATAGATCCAGTGTTTTTATTAAGGTCATGATTTTTAATGTCAACAGAGTTACACATTTAAGCTTCCAGGCTCTCTCTTGAAAGTGCTGTTCAAGTGACCTTTGAAGATGAGGATTGAGAGGTCAGATATAAAGTGAGAAGTGTTCACTCACCGGTGATGTGGTGTTTTTGTGTTCTATCATTTTCCTATGTGAGTTGATTCAAGAGCATAATGATTATCTAGTTTCACCCATATAATTGCTATTCAGGCATTTAGTGCACTGCATGAGGTGCAGTTGTGATAGGAATGTGTAGGACCCATGGATCTTGAAAGGTGTGCTGTGGTGTGTGCTGACTATTGTGGAAAATAAGTCTGCAAGTTTTGCATCTGTTGTTGTGTCAGGGTCTGGTGTCGCTTTGGGTTGCTGTGTCGTGGTCTGTGAGGAGCTTGCTTCTGACAGTGAGCTTGGAGAGACTGAAGGTCAGAAGAGGGGGTTCAGGAAAGATTTCTTTCAGCATGGGGTCCCCATCAAGCATGGGTTGTAGTAGTTTGGTGATGCCCTGTAAGGATTCCGGTGTGGGGTGGTAGGTGACAGCTAGAGGGGTGCAATTGGAGGAGGCTTTATTTCTGGATTGAAGCAAGTTCTCTTGGGTGGCCCGCTCCTGGATGCAATCTACTACTCCGGTGGAGTGTCCTTGTTTGGAAAAGACTGTTCTGTGTGTGTTAAGGTGCGTATCCCAGACTTGCTCCTTGGGGCATATTCTGTGGTATCTCTGCTGTAGATAATAGATGTCTTGGTATGTTGGGGGTGCTTACTAGACCTGTGAAGGTAGGTGTGGGGATCCATGGGTTTCTTGCATGCAATTGTCTGTAGGGTTCCATTGTTGAAGCTGATCGTGGTATCCATAAAGTTGATGCTAATGTGGGAATGTTTCAGAGAGAGTTTAATGGATGGGTGTTGGAATTGTGAGGGAAAGTTGTGTTTCAAACAATTCAGGGATTGCCAGTGAGTTAGCATTCTCAACTGAGTAATTTGGATAGACTGCTGTCCAAGATCTGCTTGCTGGCTCCTCTCCTGCTGGTTACTGCTCCAGTTGTTGTCTTTTGTCATCTGCTAATTCTGTTCCTGGTGGGACAAACCTACACCAGAAAAAATTGGTCCTACTTAGTCGTCGTCATTTCCCCCACACACACACCACCACCACCACCACCACCACCACCATACTGTTGCATGGATGCTGTGACTTTTGCGGATCTTTATTCGTATATTTTTTCATTCATTTATTCCTGCCCTTTGCTTCCTATCTTTTAACCAGTTACTGATCCAGGAGAAGACTTTCCCTCTTATCCCATGACTACTCACTTTGCTTATTGTCATCCCGTGCAGTATTTTATCATGCCTTAGACAATGTGTTAGATCTGTAAAATCATGTACATACTTTTCTTAAAGTGACTATCTTTTGAATATCTCCTAGCTAGGTTATATTAGTGAGAGTTTCTACAGAATGGATATTTGAATGTATTTAATTTGTATGCACTTCATTTAAATGTTCCTTTTAAATTAACGGAAAGATGGAAGTCTGAAAACATTAATTACTGCTTTTTCAAGTATTTTTAGAGGGATCCTATAAGTGATCTGGCACCATGGTGGCCCTGTCCTTGAAGATCTGCATCCGCCAGTGCAATGTCGTGAAGACGATGCAATTTGAACCATCCACCGCAGTGTATGACGCATGTAGAGTTATTCGTGAGCGAGTACCTGAGGCTCAGACGGGGCAAGGTTAGTATGTAAATCTATAGTCCCCATCCCCCAAGTTTGTTTAAAATAAAAATAAGTTGCGCCTCAGTGCTTCGTTCTACTTTAAAGGTGTTACATTCTCTATGCACCTTCCTCTTAATACTTCATGTTCTTGGTCAAATAGCAATTGTTTTAAAAATCCCACTCTTTAGAGGGCTAATGTGCACTAAAACCACAACTCTACAGCTGTAGCAGGTTACAGCTCGAGTGGGTCAAGTGTCTCTTACTTTTTTAATGGAAAAAGGATTTGAACAAACAACTCTTTAATGAAACTTTGAGATTTTCGTAAAATTAAAATTTTTGGCCTTCCAAAAACCAAAACTCAGTTTTTAGGTTTTTGATAAAAATTGTCATCAAGACTTTCACTTCCCGACCAACTCTCTTACATTCAGGTTGTGTCCACAGAGCAGCTTTGCCCTGTCGTGTTGGCAGTCTCACACCTACCACAAAGCCATGTTGGGAACAGGGCAGTATAGGGAAATATGGGCAGCTGCTCCCCAGTACCCTTGCAAGTGGAGAGTGCCTGGAACACGTGCAGTCAATGACTTCAGCAGCAAAAGGGACACAATGCATTCAGGGCTGAGGTAGAGGAGATTACTGAGCCAAACAGAATACACAAGCATGGTTAGAGGGTCTTGTGAACAGCAAAGAAAAGTGTTGAAATGGTTACAAAAAGACAGCTATTTGCGAGCTTAGGCCTACCACAGGCAAAAAAATGTTAGCTCCCATAGTTACCAACCTAGGTTCAACATACCACATGCAGATGCAAACCATGTTGAATGAAACCATGCTGCAAACTGGTTACAAACTCAGTTGAGAACTGTAGTAGGGACAAGGAAAGGACTCTAGCCAGCCATGATGTAAGAGCTATTCGTAAGTAATGCACAAGTATTATAGCTGTAATATAAAGACCTTTAGGCCTGTATGATTGTCTTAGCATAACCAAGGCCTAGATAATTTGATATAAAATTGCAGTAATGATGTAGGTGGTTATTGCATCAGTTATAATTAACAGATAGTTCGACCTTGAGTCACAAGATAAGTATTACAATAAAGGAGAGTGGTACATGATAGGAAAAGGTGAAGTAAGATACCTCAAAAGTACACTTTTGTAATTTTAGGGGAAGTTTAAAAGGATCCTGAATTTGACCAAAACTTACCTGAATTAACCACAGGTGTGCCATGGCAACAAATTGACGTAAATGTAAGTGACTAATTGACTTATTGAAGATAGGGACCCCAATAGTTTTGAAGTGTGGAGGTACGTACCAGGAAAGAAGGTTAAAACGTCTGTTAATTTGTATGAGATGCGATGGGCACCAGCATAACCTACTATAAAAGTTAAGACCCAGTCTGAGGGCAGTGGGATATGTGGGAACATGTTGGCCTGATGACCATATGTGGATCGCCTCACCAGTTCCAGGATTCCTTGCAAGGGATAATGTGAGTATGCGAATGCTGGCCATTTTGTATTGGCTCTCTCTTCTTTGCTTTATTACTGTGTTTGTGATCTTGTCTGTTTTGGTAATAAAGTTTATAATGTGGGGTAGTTTCTCATGTTTTTAGGCTAAATTCTTCTTCTGAGAAGCTTATTTTTTCATAAATTGTATATTTGAGACAGTCGAGTTACACATCATCTATTAAAAGCATGGATGCAAGCAGAATTTTTATTTGAAAGCTGGGTCAGAGCAATTTGTGTAAAAATTCACTATCTTTGAGTGTTTAAGTCTTCTATTCTGTTCTAACAAGAACAGAAACCTCTCTAGGCTTTATGGTATTTATTTTGTTATACTTCTAATGGCCCGTAATCTGTGAGGACCTGACTCTGCTCTATTGCTGTCAATATGTCTTGCCATTGACTTCTGAGGATGTAGGGTCATACCCTTGAAGTACATAAAGGTAAATTACTTCCTTAAATTAAAGGGACTGCCAAGTGTTTAGTCCAAAGTATGTGCAGCATACTCACAGACATGGTTACGATGGATACAAAAGAGGATAACAACTTCCCATAGTTGAAATTACCAGGCAAGTATTATCAATTGAATGAGATGTTTTGCATGAACTCTTAACTTATTCAGTGAAACAGTTTCATCAAGCAAACTCTGCCTATTTTAAAGCTGAACTATTGGTTCAAGTGGTATAAATTGACCAAGTTAATCTTAAATCTGAGCTCTTCTGTGTTTTTGATGGTTATAAAAATATCTTATTCAAGTATAGTTAACTATAACTGTGTATTACACATTCAGGATGAGGCTTGCTTCCTGAACCATCCCCTTCAGTCTAGAGTAAAGCCTATCTTTTAAATTCTGCCCTCTGCTGTCTAAGCTAAATTTCTTTAACTGGAGTGACTACATTACTACCAAACATTCATTCGGAGCAGAAGGGTAACTTGTAATAGGTGTATTCTCGTCACCATATTGTTTTTCTTTGTTTTACCACAGCACTAGTGCCTTTTCTGTTTTGTTCTTCAGCCTCTGACTATGGACTGTTCTTGTCAGACGAAGATCCTCGGAAAGGTATTTGGTTGGAAGCTGGAAGGACACTGGATTATTACATGCTGCGAAGCGGGGTATGACAAAATTCTGTCATCTTTTCAGCAACAGATCTTGAGACAGTCATGTAGTTCAAAGAACTTTAGTCCTTGAAAAACATTTTGATGTAAGGAAAAAACACTTATGCTACAAGTGTCAGATTTGGCATCCATCATACAACAGAATACCCAACTAAAAGAATAAAAAATACTTAGTAATTTCCTGAGTGAGTGGCACATATTGGTCATTTAGCATCCAAACACATGTACATCAGTACCTTCACCAGAGATGGTTTGGCCTTTTCATTCTGGAGAAGAGATTATTTTTTCTCTGTCACGCGTGAGTGGGAGGCAGAAGTGAATTAATATTTTTAGTGGGGTTTGAACTCCTGGGGGTGAGATTCATTTGAGTGATACGGTGCAGAATTAGAACCTCTGGGGGCTAAAGTGGGTTTAAGCCACCTTTTATGCCAGTCTTGGGCTGCCCCAGAGGCCATAGAGTCCACCAAGGTGACTTGGGGTACGTCTACACTGACGACAGCAAAGTCACCGCCATCTGATCGATCCAGAAGTCGCCTCAGTAAAGCCACCCCCTCAGGTGGTATAGCGCTGCGTCGACAGGAAAACATTTCCTGTCGGCACAGTGTAGTGAAGGTGTTGCACAGAAGGGAAACACAGCAGTCGATGGGAGTTATTACGCAAGCTACTCTGTATAGCTTGCATAACTCCCGTCAACTGCCGCCAAATCGCCAGGTAGGTGTAGACCAGGGCTTAGACAACCCTAGGGCCTAAGTAACAGTGCCCAGAACTTCTGCTGCCCTGCCCCTGACACACACTCCTAATTCCAGCTCCAGCTCAGCATACCGCATATATCCTCAGATAGCGCTATTAGGGCTGGTTTTCCACAGTACCTGTGTCAGGGAAATACTCTGGGAGCAGCAAGGGCTTTTAGAGTCCCTTCATGCCATTCTGGCATGAAGACTCTACAGCATGATTGTGCATTGTGCTGCAATGTCCAAGGCAACTTTCAGTCCACTGTAAGTTTGCTAAGCAATTTATTGAAGGCCGGAAGAAAAGGGTTTAGTTAAGTCAGTAACACAACTTTTTAAACTAAAGCAATGTTGACTGTCTATACTAGAGCTAGCCCCTGATGCAGGCAACAAACTTTAAAAGTTTGTCTAAATAGCTCTTAAAAAATAATACTTTTGCATTTGTCAACTTAAAACTTACATCTGCTCCAGATTTCAGCTACATCAGTGGATTACTGGGTTGGAATGGTTCTGAAGCTGTGTAACTTTGTATGGTTTATTTCCTAGGATATTTTGGAGTACAAAAAGAAACAGAGACCTCAGAAAATACGGATGCTGGATGGGTCAGTGAAAACAGTTATGGTGGATGATTCTAAAACTGTTGGTGAATTGCTGGTTACCATTTGCAGCAGGATAGGTGAGATTTCTTGGGCTGGAATCTCTAAGATAACATGACTTATTTTTCTATATTTTGTATGCTGGGTTTTAGAATTCAATGCATCTTGTCTACAGCAATTATCAACATTAGCCTTATTATGCCTGTTTGAAAACGGATAGTGTTCAACATCAGTTAAGCTGTGTTAAAATGGCTTTTTTCACGTTTTGTAAAGCAGTGGCATCTGCCTTCCTGTGTGAGTCAGTAGGGATTTATGTCTTAAAAGTTTTGCCACCAGATAGTACTCACCAGTCAGAGGCACTTAAGTTATTTGACACCTAACGTTCCAAATATTTCAGTATTTGTTATTTCTTCCACATACAGCTTCCTTCTGTGAGATGGTCAAGTAAAACTAACTTCATGCCTAACTAATATTTAATCAGGGATAGAATTTACTCTTGTATCTTATCGAGAGACTAAGACTTCTGTTTATATTAATGTGATTACTAAAGACATACAGGACTGGATTATGCTGGTTTAAATTGGGTCTTGAAGTGTCTTAATGCTGGTTCCAATTGGGTATTAAATTTAATGTGAATTGCACATTGACAAACTGCTACCATTTATTGAACAATGCAAAACTAGGTCATTTCTCCAGGTGATGTAAAGCAGTAGCTAGGTGACCAGTAATGCCTTCTTTCATTTTATCTGCTCATTTCATGAACATTCCTAGCCAGGGGGAGCCATATTGCTGTCACTTCTAGACTTGACTACGGTATCGTGTGCTGTCTGGAGTTGACCATGATAGCCACTCGGAGCAGCTGATGTAGATCATAGCTCCTTAGTCATCTTAGACTCTCCTTTAGTCCTGAATAGTGCATCTCACGTTGTCAGTGCTTAACAAATACTGGAAATCACAAGCAAGACAAAGAAATGAGAGCAGTTCAAACATGTGCTAAGTACTCTACACAGGCACCCAGTGCTGTTCCATGTGAAATTTGTAGTGAGGATTGCCACTTGCCAAGCCCTCGAGTTGCTTAGAATTGCATTGTCTCAGAGGCTTTCTTTCCCAGTGCTCTGCTACATTTTCCCTGGTCATGCTGGCCATGCTCAAGCTGCTCAGTC
The DNA here is from genome assembly GCA_007922155.1 of Mesoclemmys tuberculata. Taxonomy (NCBI): domain Eukaryota; kingdom Metazoa; phylum Chordata; order Testudines; family Chelidae; genus Mesoclemmys; species Mesoclemmys tuberculata. The sequence goes on from ML675621.1 coordinate 4,865,933, forward strand.
CTCAAGGAAGAAATTGGAGGCCTGGAGTTCTCCATCTCCTGTCCTCAGTTCTGTAATTTTATTCTGCTCAAAATGCACTAGTGCTTGAGCTAGCAACCTTTCTCAGGAGATCTAAAAAAATTGTAAGAGAGCAACTTTCTTGAGGTTGGTAAAAGGTCAATAGTGAATCAGCTTCACACACACGATAGTTTTTTGAAGGATAATTTTCTGAGCCTAATAGAGGGATGTTATGCTTTGGGCACAAATTGTTGTTGGAAAGGTTGACGTTATAAATTCATATAATAATACACTATAGCACTTGGTCTGGAATGTCCTTAGGTTTTAGAGTCAAATATACCACATTTTAATCCATATTTAGAATAAATCCCTTCCTGCTGTCCTAGTATACATTAATTTTTCACGTTTTGGCTGCTTGAGTTGTATGCTTACCCTGTTTTCACACTTGTAGGAATAACCAATTATGAAGAGTACTCCCTAATCCAGGAGGGCATTGAAGAGAAGAAAGAAGAGGGCACAGGTACACTTAAGAAAGACAGGACGTTGTTACGAGATGAAAGGAAAATGGAGAAACTGAAGGCAAAGCTTCATACAGATGATGATTGTGAGTACTGTATCTCAAGAGCCTGTTGGACTGGTTGAACGTGTTTCTGGGAACCATCTGGTGGGCGACAGAGAAGAACCCAGAAGGTGGTTATTGGTTCTGGGACATCTCTCATCAGATTATCTGATGCGCTTACCTTCCATATACAAATCCAGGGAAACTTGATAGGATTAGGTAGAATATCATGTATGGCATGTGATGTGTATGGCATGTTGTTGCTTCAGTGTATTTTTAAATCCAGTTGAAAAGCTGCTTTTTTGCTGTTAGCCCCCGGAGGACAGTTAAGATGAAGAGTTTGTCATGTGTATTTTTAGTAAAGTCATGGACAGGTTGTAGGCAATCAACAAAAATTCACAGAAGCCTGAAACCTTTCCGTGACTTCTCCTAAAAATATCTGGTGGGAGACTAAGTTGCAGCATTGCTGAGGGCTGACTGCCAACCACTTTTCCAGCTCTAGGAACTGACCCAGCCTCTTTGGCCACGGGGGCTGCTTTTGCAGGGCTAAAGCTGGAAGAGTCACAGAGGTCTGTTAAAGTCACAGAATCCGTGGCTTCTGAGACAAAATTGTATCCTTAGTTATTACATACATTGAAACTAGTGCTAGCTCCAGTAATAATGATTACCATGTCTTTGGTGGAGGGATTTCAGTCCCACAATGGTTTCACTGAGGAAGGATATTTAACTACTGACGCCTTCTCATTTTTCTAATTCATTATCCGTTTGCTGAAGGCCAATGAAGTGTAGTTTTGCCTCTTTCTGTATGTAAAATATAAATGGTACATGGCAAGAAACCAAAACACTGCCCTCTTTGTTACATATGGTTGAACATATGTATAAGATGCTCACAATAGAGGAAGACAAAACGGTTTTTAAGCGGCATGCTACCTTTGTTCCATCTTCCATTAAGGCTGTTACACTAAGTTACTCATTTTTTGGCCATATGTTTTTGAGTCAGGTCATCTTATCAAAGACCAGTGTTTTAAAACAATATGCAATTAAGAATAGGAAACTACAGGGAGAAAATGTATTTGTATGCTCATAGTTGATTTACTTTTACCCCATGGTTCGGAAGACATGTAGAACTAACATGGAAACTACAAATGTATTTGCATTTCTGCTACAACAAATTTCCACTAAATTCTAACCGAAATTCCCATTATCCATTTGCCTGATACTTTGGACGGTAGTATCAATTGCAACTTCCATAGCTTCGGCTTGGAAATAGAGCAAATTCATGCATTGGATAGGCACTCATTCCATAATACATCTGTTTAACTTGAAAGAAAATTTACACTACCTCACGGTATCTTGTTACTTCAGCACTGTGCATATTTCATCTACCTAACTTGTATTTCTGTAACGTTCATTGCTGTGGTTTCAAGTGCAAATATTGACTCAGACAAGCAGACAGCACACGTGGATGTCAACATATGTAAATATGTATGTAGAGCATTCTGGTTTGGGGTAATTTTTGCAAGATAAAATATAAATTTTTTATATACAGTCCTTACAAACCCAAGCACTATTTTAAAAATATAAACCACAATGTCCAAAAACTGGGTCGTCTTGTACTTGCCTTCTTTTTGAACCTTTAGGATTCATGTTTTCAAGCTCCCTGCGACAATGAGAGCTAGAAACTCTTTAAAATGAAAGCAGTGATTCTCACATTTGCATTAATCCAGGATCTGGGAGTACAAGAAAAACACCAAATATCACATCACTCTCATAAATATCATTGGAGTTGGCAATCCTGAATACTTAATAAGGTGTTTGTTGTATTTCCGTTCCAGTAAATTGGTTGGATCACAGTCGAACATTCAGAGAACAAGGAGTTGATGAAAATGAAACTCTGCTGCTGAGACGAAAATTCTTTTATTCAGACCAGAATGTAGATTCAAGAGATCCTGTTCAGCTGAACTTGCTTTATGTTCAGGTATAGTATGTACAGCAGAGAAATCGCTTCCATCCTGCTGAGGGATTCTGTTTGGTATTGTTATAGCAAATACTGTAACTGATTGTGTGTTCAGTTGCCACATGCTCTTATTTCTTTCCCATCCCAGTCCTGCATTTGAACTGGAAATTGGGGAAGTTCTATAACCCTTTCATGAGCCTCATTTTACACGTCTTGATGTCTGGTTCTCTCTTGAAAAGTAGTAATGTAGAAAAAGCAGAGTTGTGCGCAGTTGGGCACATGTGATTATTTCAATGGATAAAAGTTTGCATTCCATATTCCTGTTAGCTCTGTAGAATAAGAAAAGGTATCAAAGCAAGAACTGGATTCTGCTCCTCCTGGTGCATGAGCAGAATTTTTCCCCAAGTTCCAAAACAGGACCAAGTTTTGCTCTTTGACCTTTGCAACCCCACACACAATTGTGTGAACAGGAGAGTTGCAGCATTTGAAGACTATGGGTTTGTGTAACTGAGGGCAGACTGCCTCAGCAAAAATATTTAATGATGGATAATCCTGAAGAAACGCTGCTTGACTTTTCTGGACTGGTTGTGGTGTTTGCAGCTGGAAAAACTATTTACTATTAAAATGAGTAGATTGGATGTGGAGGCCATTGTTAAAATGGCATTTTGGGGTTATTTTGTGTCTTGGTGTTTCATGATAGAACCACTTTCTACAGCCTTGTTTATAATTACTCAAATGATCATATTGAGATGGGAGATGCAGTTACATATTGTTTAGGGAAAAAGCCAAAGCACCTGCCTTTATTGTAAAAGTGGGTTTCCAGTTTTTGCCGTTAATTTTCATAATAATTAAATTTCTCTTAATTGCCAAGTCTGAACTCTGTTTGGCTTTTCCAGGACAACTGGGGCTACAAGAAAAAGGCAAAGTATATCTGAGCCAGACAGGTATACTTTGCAGAGGGAATAGTTAGCATAATTCTTAAAGCATCCCTGCTATTAAATTCTACTTGTTACAGCTAACGTCTAAAAAGCTTGTCTAAAATAGACTGGCTTGTTCTAACAAAACAAATTGTTTTAATGCATCAGCAGTATGAACACAATGGTTTAATGCTGCTGTTCAAGTACAAGTTTTTTCCCAAACATCCTAAACATGCTGCTTATGCAAATGTGTAAAAAATCACTTTATAGGAATGAATTATGTGGTATGGAGATTAACTAATAGGTCAGTTCTCCTGAATCTGGTCAAGGTCCATGGTTACTGAAAGTTTGCCGTCAGATGACTGGTCAGTCTCCGAGAGAAGAGTTCTTTGAATGCTGTTCCCTGTCTATATTCCATTTTGGGGATATACATGTATTCCCTGCCCCTGGAGTTGGAGAATTTTGAAAGCAGTGCCCATTAGCCTATGCATGTGCCCTTGCTCTCCTTGTGCCTCCAATCAAGAAAGGGTGGGGCAGGCCAACCGCTTCTGCAGTTCCTTCTTAGCGCCGCATGGCCCTGGTTGGAACCTCCAGTGTTCAGAGCTCTCTTTCAGGTTCTTCGTTCTCTACATATTGAGCATTGCCTTAGTACTTTTTATGTATGGTTATGTCTCTAGTTAGTATTTAATAATTGTTATAGCTTTTAGTAAAGTTTTCGTGCTTAGATTCCCTACACCATACTCCATTAGATGTATCAGACTACACCAAGAACTCCGGGCTTGAAAATTTGAGTATTCTGCCCTCACTTCTTCTTGGTCAGTGACAACCATGTGATGTGCTTATACTGTTTTGATAAGGTGCATGTCACGGCTAGGTGTAATATCATCTGCTCTTTCCCTAGCCGTACCTGTGAAGCATGAGAACTTTGGCTTAGAAAACACCTCATAGAAAAGCCCATGAGGCTGCAGTTGGACCCAGGCCAGGAGACAACCCTTGTACGTCAGCCTAAATCTACACGGAGTACACGTCCCACCATGAGGTCCGACTCCGCTACAGGGGAGTCCGTACCCTCAAACTCACTCTCGGGTCTCACTGGGAAGGCAGGGAACACTCACAGAAACATAGAAGTAGGTGTCCTTCTAAGTCATCTATGAAATCATCTGTCCTTAGAGGTTGAGCAAACAAACTCTGTCAACCTCTAAGGCCCTAGGACATGCAAAGTCCCAGGCCAGGACTCTAACACCCATAAAGGAAAGACTTCTTTGGTACCAGATCCCATTCCAGTGACACCCATTCCACCAGTACTGTCAAAGTCTCTGGGTTCATCGGTGCCGGTGTGATCAGAGATGCCGCCACCACAGATAGCAATAGGAAGTCTCCCTCTTCTCACGCATTCAGTACAAGTGGTTTGGACCCCTCACACTCCAAGAGAGTCAGAGACTTACACTGGAGAATGTCTTTGCTCTTCACACATCATCAGGACTTTCCCTAATGAGGAATATTAACTCACCAGTGGATGTTACCATAGTCCATGGATTTTCAACCTGTGCTCCTTTGACTCCTGGTGGTCTGCAGACTGTGCCGCGGAGTCTGTGAAAGGTGACTGGATTTTATACTCCTGGTGTTCAAGCACTTTTGCAACTGCTAAATTTATACATGCAACAAAGAAGGAGAATGCGGTTGGCCTTCATCTGTCACTGTTCTGACATTTGCGATCAATAATATCCATGTTAATTAGGTAGATAACTTTCCTTTTTATTACAGCATGATATATTGTACATGTGTCGTGCAATATTTAGGCAAGATGTTCAGTTGTGTAAACTGGGGCAGCACTTTTGGCCTCAGTGAGATTTTGCAGCTTCACACTTGAGGAGGGACCTGGCCCTTGCTTTATTTTATTAGTTATAATATAAACCTATCCACAGCGGAATGCTAAATGCGTTCCAACAGGAAAGCTTGCTGCTTGATTCTTGGCTTGTGTTATGGCTGTCAAGGAATTTCAGAGACACTGTAACTGCTTCTGACATGCTTAACATGCCTCTACTTACCTTTTTAGGCTCGAGATGACATTCTGAATGGCTCCCATCCGGTCTCCTTCGAGAAGGCTTGCGAGTTTGGAGGCTTTCAAGCGCAAATCCAGTTTGGACCTCATGTAGAGCACAAACACAAACCGGGATTTTTAGAGTAAACTACTTTGCTAATTTCTAAATTTGAGTCTCTTTCTATCCAGGCAGAGATGCATAAATCAGTGGGTGTGTTCTATGTTTTGTATTTTTAGACTGATCCTGGATGATCAGTCTGGACCATTTCTTAAATCGTTACCTTAGTGAGATTTTTAGTAGATTGAAGTTATCCAAGGGAATCTCTTAAAAATGGTGATATGCTTTGGAACATATTATGCACCTTGATTGGCTAGAACTCTTAATTATTGTAACAGTTCCCTAAACTAACTGTTACATGTTGCTCAGTTATACAGACAAATCACAAAAGCAGACATCCTTCAGTTCCAATTAATTCTGAGTAATCAAACTTCCCATGTTCTGTCTGTATTTAGTCTCACTACTCATGGGTCAGTGACTCTCTACTTAAATTGCTCCTGATGGCTCAGAAAACACTATATGTAATAGACTTAATTGATTCCTAGTCCTCATTACTTGTTACTGAGACTGGCTGCATAACAATTACGTAACAGCATCTTCATTTCTTCATGGTTTGACCGTTGTCTCTGAGTTCCCCACCTGAGGTGATGTGATCTAGTGGGTTGCTGTAGAAGTGCTCCGGTAATACGAAGTGAAGGTTATGACATCTGGATCTAGTGTTAGCAATAAATGCTCCTTTTTAAAAGCATTATTCCTTTTTTCTTAAATCAGTTTTCCCGTCACTCCAAGGTTTCCCACAATAGAGCTCATTTAGCCTCTCTCAAACTGCTGTGCAATGTCAACAGAGTTCAGTTGCTGACAATCTTTCTAGGTTTAGCCTTTTCTGGTTAATTCGAAAAAATAAAGAAGTTGTCGTACCCAACAGCCCTTTCTCTGTGTTGGACCCAAACTAGAAAATGTAGCTTTCCATTGTGTGGGCTGTGGTAGACGTACTGTAACTCATCAAACTACAAAATGCATTGCAGTGTAAGCACTGGGTTTTCTTGGTCCTGCCTCTGCACAGGGGACTGGAGTTGATGACCTGTAGAAGTCCCTTCCAACCCTATGTTTCTAGGATGGTCTGATTGTATCTTTAACAAACAATATATAAATAATTGAATTTCATATCTTAAAGGAAAGAGGAGAGTTTTCCTCTAGTGGACTACACATACAGCTCAATTTAAAAAGAGCCTATTGTCTGTAGGGTTTTTTTTCCTAGAAATGACTTTATTTTGATTGGTCATAATTCAGTCAGAATAGTGAAGTATTTTATGTGACACTGGTACAAACAGTATATATTCATTATGCAGGTGCATGCCAATTCTTGGATGTGCTTCTCATAAGTTGTTTTATAAAGAAATTTTTAAGCAACTTTGTTTCCAGCTTGAAAAACAAGAATTCAGTTAAGGTTCCTACAACAATTTTTCCAAATGTTTTCATATTTTCCAGTGAAATATATTGATTTGTTTAATCTGTGTGTGAAACAGTTTGTTGCATGTAAATTGCAAATTATAGCTCAATTGTAATTGGGTTGAGCAGTGTCCATTGACTAACCAATGTGTCCTCAAAACAATACAGACTTCCATAAGAGATTCTATCTGCTTATACAAAAACAATTCAAAACAAATAGGGTTGATTACTTTTCAGCATTTTTACAAAACAGATTGGTTTAGTTTACCATATCTACAATATGTTTATATAGAGAGAGCTCCTTAATTTTATCCTTTTTTGTCATTGTTAAATGATTCTTGGCAAATAAAGATTATTGCCTGCATTTTGTTAACATTTAGATACTAATGGTTGGAAGTTCCATACAGCACATGCCAAAATAAATTTCCATTAATATAAACTGTGAAAGCTCCTGGTTGATCATATCTTAAATAGCTGGATGAAGAAGTATTTAAGTTTTGCATGGAATCTACATGGACAGGCTGTGTTTTTAAATTTGAGAAAATAATAGTTATAAGAGAGGTCTTAAAGAAGCCCTTTTTCACTGGTCTGTAGATAAAAGGGAAATATTAAGTAGTTTAAATTGCCCACCCAAATTTTTGGTCTCCAAGCTCAACCAGTAACCAATCAAATAGCTCCCTTAATCCAAGCTATTTTGTAACAAGCAATAGCTCTCCTTTTTTAATGTCTTCTTTCTTAACTTCTGCAGTGCTACTGGAAAGCAGGGGCAGTGACTGAATGGCAGATGTACAGTTGGTTTGTGGTTTGATTTCTTCCCTTAAAGTAAAATCAAATCAGTGCTTCACATCTGTATATGAACTCTTTTGAGCAATATTTGAAACTGCTGAAATATATCGGAAAGTTTAGTGAAGGAAAAAATCCCAGCTATTTATTTTATCAGCCAGAAAAACATGAAGTACCATCACATAAGGATGTAGCTGAAATGGCTTTTTTTCTTTTTTTTTTTTTTTAATGCCGATTTATCCCCTCACACTCAGCTCTGATATTTAGTCAATCATGGTTTTCTTTCATCATAGGATATTTTATGCCTATTTTAGGAGCCAAAAGGGCTTATTGCTGGCAGAGGTATATGGGAGACAAAACTATTCTGTAACTATAATATTGTTTTTCCAGTCTAAAAGAATTCCTGCCTAAAGAATACATCAAACAAAGAGGAGCTGAAAAGAAAATATTTCAGGTAATTATAAGATTGAAAAGCCTAATAGTCTCCTTTCTTCTGAAAGTGTAATAAGAGTTCGCTTTCGCAGCTCTGTAGTCTGTGCGTGTACTCAGCTTACATAATAAATTCTCACTAACTCAAGTGTAAAGACACGGACAACTTCTCTTTTCCTCCATTGGCAGATTTATTATCCTTTGTTGTTGTTGAAGGTTATTCACTTTTCAATGCATGTTTAAAGTTCTCTAGACCTTTTTTACAATTTTGATGAACTGCAAGGATGTGCATTGGCAGTGAAATAGAAGCACACTTAGGAAGGTCAGTTTAATTTTATCCACACAGCTTTTCATGTCTTCATAGCTCAAGCGTGAGCTTCAAGTGTCGTTCTGTTGGCTAATGCTTGAGTTCAGAGATGTGCCTGGGAAGCATCAAATTGTAAAAGGCTGAAATGATCCGATATACAACATGCTGATACTGCTGGAAATGTTTTATAGGATCTTGCACAGATGTGTCAGCGTTGATTATTATATAAACCTGGCAAAACTTAAATATATAAGCAATTTTATCTAGTCTGGAAAATTTTGAAGTAAGCAGCTGAAATATGGTCACTCAAGTCATGAAAGAAAATGGCGTAGGACATCATTTTAACTGTGCACGGCTAGAAAATTGTCAAGTGTTATCCTCTTTATTCATCTCACTCCCAGTCAAGAAATTCTTTAACTCATGAATTTGTTATAGGTAGAACTACTGGTGCCACCGATGGTTATGGTTGCCTGACACTTTTCCAGGCTGGATGTCAGCCACAGACTGAATTTTTTTTGCAATATTTTAGGAAACATGGGTCAGCCATTTCTGAGCATGACATTAGGGGAAAATACATTGTTTTGTCAATGTTAAAAATAATTTTTACAAGAGATGTGTGGAGAAGCTCTTGCACTTACTTCCTTAGGAGCATGGACTTAAAATTTGGCAGGGGGGTTTCTTCTTGTTAGGGATGTGTCATTTGCCATCACTGTGAAAAGCAGTCCTGGATTGGCCAAGTTATATGCTTCCAAAGAATTTCATTCTGAATATTTTCAGAGGGTTTGTTGGAGTTTGGCAGCTCAGAATATTGTATCTGCTCTGGGTGTGCTGCAGCCTTTCAGAGTTCCTTTGTGCCACCTGGAGTGCACATGCATAGTCCCAGCAACATCAGCTGACAGTGCTCCATCTAGGTGATATAGTGACTCAGAAGGACTGTCTCCAGTTGTTCCTCCCAGCTTCTATGGGCCATTGGGGTGCTGGTCACCAGATCAGAGAGCAGGGGGACAGTTCCCTATGTTCTTGATTCTCCCCCTGCTGGTACCTGGTCTGAATGGAAGAGGAGGAAATGGGTTCATGAAAATGCAGAAGGGGATAAAAGCAGGTGTCGGTTGGCACAAAGGGAGTATATTAAGGGAAGGCAGAATCTGTGAGTAGGGGCTGGGTTGTGAGACGGGCTGTGGCTAGGAGCTGAGAGGGAGAGAGGACCAAGAGAAGAGAAAGTGGGAGGAGACTAGGATAGGTTTAGCAAGGGGAGAAGAAACTCTAGGGGAGTAACAGTGAAGGTAGAAGTAGGGTAGTAATAGACTAGTAAGCCTTACTTCAGCATCAGGTAAATTGGTTTAAATGATCATTAAAAAAGAATTAAACTCCTAGATGAACATATCATTGGAATGAACCAGCTTGGCTTCTGTATGGAAGAATCATATCTTTCCCAAATATATTGGAACTCTTTGAGGATGTCAATGAAGTATTAGGGAAAGGGGAACCAACTAACATTATTTTGGACTTTTAGGATGCCACTGGGAAAGTCTCTTACAAGAGGTTAGTAGGGAAACTAAGTAGTCATGAAATAAGCAGTAAAGATCTCTTATGAGTAAGAAACTGGCCAAGAGACAAAACATAGGAGATAGGGACATGGAAAAACCCTGCAGAGAGAGAAATGATTGGGTCTGTTTACCTTAGACAGGAAGTGAAAAAGGCTAGATGATACACAAAATAAAGGCTAGTGTAGTGTAGTGTAGTGAAAATGACAAGTGTCAAATTTAAAACTAATACAGGGAAGTACTGTGTTGCCTAATTATCATGTGACATTGAAGTCCACGGGCTAGCATGCGCTCAGTGTAGCAGGATTTTTAAAAGATGGGTCACTTGTGTGAATGCTGGAAATATCCAGAGTGGCTTTATGTAAGATCTGAACATTTTTGAAGGGTTATTAAGCTTCCATGATTTGAGGGATAATCATAACTGATGATGTTTAGGCAGAAGCTTCCCCTTTGAGCAGCTTGTTCCATAATTCTTTGTCAGAAAATTTGAATATATAACCTTGCTAACGTTTCTGGCCAGTGATATTTTGATTTAATTAGCTTCACAATTAAAAAGCAGCCCCAATCAGTTGAAAGCTGGCACACATCACTTTCAGTGCTTTTTATTGTTTCCAGTGGGCATGATTTCTATTCATTCTAAGTTATACAATGTAAAACTGAACTCTTGTTATAGGAACACAAAAACTGTGGAGAGATGACTGAAATTGAAGCCAAAGTGAAGTATGTGAAGCTAGCACGCTCCCTCAGGACATACGGAGTGTCCTTTTTTCTTGTGAAGGTAAGTTTGGATTTTAATCGCAATAGATGTGCTTGATTATGTATTGCCCCAGACCACTTTCCTAAAGTAAAGTTTCAATAGCCGAGCTGTAGGACAGCTTCTTCCACTAGAAACATAGCTTCTTGAATTGTGTTGTGGTAGCACACCAATCGGATCAGGGTCCCCACTGTGCTAGATTCAGTTGGCCAAGTCAAAGTCATCCTTGCTCGTTCTTGAACTTTTTTAAATTGACCAACCAAAACATTTTCTTATCAAATCATTTAGAAAAACACTGCAAGTCTGCTTTCCCCGGCTTGAGGGCTAGAGGCAACTTACCTGAATGTGCATATTGAAATCTTTGCATCTTATAAGAACCATATTCTAAATTGTGCATTTATTTTCTCTTACACTTCATAAGACTATAGCCATCTCCTTAATGACTTGCATTTTGTGCATTTAAAATTACAGTAATTTCATAATTGGGAAAAGAAACTAAATCATGACTTGGCAGCTATAGGATTGTTTGCTGCTGTTAAATAAGACTTGAATCACTGCTTGATCAGTGTTTTCTCAATCAGATGGTACAGGTAAAGAGGGAGGTAGAACAGGACTGCAGTCTAGATTTTCCATACTGGATTCTCAAAATTAGGATCCTCAGTCTGTCAAGAGGCCTGATTTTCCGAAGTGTTGAACATCCACAAATTCCACTGAAGCCATGGAACATGTAGGTGCCCTGCAATGGATGATAACTTTCTTAATCTAAAATCTTGATTTTATTACTTAGCTTTTGCTCCTTTACGTGCAAGCAATGCTATCTTATTAGACACCTTTTTATGGAGACATAGAAAAGTAGACTCTCAGCTCTGTAAAGAATCTGTTCAGCTGGAAAAGTTTTCTTTAAATGATCAAGGTGCAGATGCTGAATCTTCTCACCCCTACTTAATATTTGAGGCTGTTGTTTTCAGATATCATAGGCCAATATCAATTTTGCCTGCTGGGGAGACTATATAGTGTGCATTTGGCAGCTTCCCAGGAATACCTATTACATGCTTATTTGATTTTGCTCTCTCTGTTTATTCCATTTTCTAAAATTTATGTTTTCTTCTCTTGCAAAATCTAACTACTTCAGTACCTTTATGTGCATTAAATTCTTTTGCAAGTGAATTAAGCGGCTTCCAATATAGTGAATTATGAATGAAGAACTAAATGGTTCTTCAGAATCCTAAGTAATTAAACTTAATTGGGGCATAAATTTTTAAAAGAAAAAAAATGCTGCAATTATATAGAAAGCATAAAAAAGCAAATGATGGTTTCACACTGGTTTCATCAGATAATCTATGAAATTGTATATTATAAGCGATCATGAAAGTATCTGTGCAGTTTTCAGTAACTGAAATATTAAAACCCCACAAGCCTGCACATTTACAGCAAGCAATCAAGTTGACAATTCAGTCAGATTTTCCAGCAATGACTAAGTAGATTGTTGGGCCGAAGATAGAAATATTTACCGTTGCATTTTCATGAATGTGTCAATTTTACTCCATGATTTTTCTTATAATTTAAAGCAAATAGTAACTGAATCATTTTGTAACTATGGCATAGAACTTCAGTCTGAAAGAAGTGTGAGAGAGGAAGGTGGAATAATTTGAAGTCCAGGTCTGATATCTAACAAAGGACCCAGGAGGTAAATAGAAGTTGATTCTCTGTAGCCCACAACTTAAAATAAATTCAGGGGGAACAGAACATACAGACTCATTTGCATTTCATGATAGATTTTTTTGTCACACAGTAAATTGGTATCTGGCCCTTCCTTTAAGGGATATAGGACAGTATGCTCAGCCCTTGAGTGGCAGCACCTCTCAGCCTTCAGAGACCCCCTCTAGTGATGCTTATGTGGATAAAGTTGTTTAAATGGATAGTAAAAACAATGTTTTAGAGCTATGATGTATAATAAATGTGGCTGACCTTGCCTCATTTTAACCAGGGAATTCTTAATCTCTTTTGCTTCATACTAAATCTTCGTTTTCTTCATAAAACACTACCAGAAATTCTACAGAGAAGAGGCATTGGAGGCAAATTTACAGTATATTGGCTAACGGGCTTTTTAGTCTTTCTGGTGGGAATTGGTCATTGAACTGTCGTGTGAGTTTTTCCACTGTAATTTATAAATTGGAAAGCTAGCTTACAACACTATCATCACCATGGTAGTCGAAAATAACTTTCAAAGACTGGGACTCTAAAACGCCTATTTTATTTGAAGGAAGGGTTCTTTTCCCCACCACAAGCAGTTACATGTGCTGAATTGCACAGCAAAGGTTAACTGCAGTTTAATGTCTTCAAGCTGTAACAGGTTAGGGGTGAAGACAGATTCTCAAGACCTGAGTAAAGCTTAGAACATGAGTAGCATTTTGGTATGAAATCTGCTGGCTAACATCCGCCTCTAAGAAGCCAAGTCTGATAGATGTGGACCACCTAGAAGGAAAATCAAGCAATAGTTATAGGACTTGATGGGCTATTGTTCTGTAGCTTGGAGAGTTGCTTCAGTCAGTACAAAGTGACTGTTGATGCTACCAAACCACAGTGGCAATGATAGTCACCTGACACCAGTGTAAATGACTGCACAAGGTGGGGCGCATTGGAGAATTAAGCCTATAGTTTAAAAATCACTGGAGATATGTAATGGACCACTAAATTCTGGTGTGTGTTCAGAGTTGTGCATCTCTAATAGGATAATTCTCTCTAAGCATTTAATTAACTGTGCTGTAGGTCAGATTAAAAAAAAATACAATGAACCTTGAGGCTCTGAATATGAGGTGTTGTGAACTTCCAGTGTTCAGGTGTTCTTAACTTGACCCTAAGCCATTAGCTTCTTGAACTTCAGCAGATTTGGGCATGCAATGAAGTTCTGCAAGTTTGCTGTACATGGATTGGTCTTCTCAGGTTATTGGTAACTGCCAACTAGGATCTTCACTTTTTAATTGTAGCATAGTGTTTAAATTAGTTAAGTTTTAAACTTCTTTGTGTTTATCATCTGATCAGTTCTTTGATTGCCTTTTCTTCATGGGCAAGTTTGGGTTTATAACAAAGAAGTTGCTTCATGCTGAACCATCTGCAAATTGTATTTTATTCATGGCTAGCTGCTTCACTTGCGCATTTGGTTATTACAGGGACTGCTGGCATAATGTTTCTTATGTGCTAACCCACTGCAGCCACATAACCATATTTCTAGCAATGTGTCAACATTAAATTAATTCATGCACTTGCCATGTCCAGAGAAACTGAGTTTGGGCATGGGACTTGACCTCTGCAGTGTGTCTAGTTCTTCCTTTTTCTAAGTGTATTCAGTCATGGTCATTCCCACTGACATATATCAGTTGATAAATGAAAAATAACCCTTCATGTTTCTGTTACAGGAAAAAATGAAGGGCAAAAACAAGCTGGTTCCTCGTTTACTGGGTATTACCAAAGAGTCAGTGATGCGTGTGGATGAGAAGACCAAGGAGGTGTTGCAGGAATGGCCACTGACGACTGTCAAGCGCTGGGCTGCCTCTCCAAAAAGTTTTACTCTGGTACTCTTTCTGTGTATTGTTACAGAGGGAAGGTTCTGTCAGTTGTGGAGAAAGGAGCGTGGATTGACACAATAAATTGAATGGCCCTATAGCCTTTTAGGCAATGTTTAAAACTATTTAGTCCTAAAGAAACAACTGGGCCAATTTTTTCATGGCCAACACATTCTCATCTATGTAACAACCTTGATTATTCAAAACAATGCTTTAAAGTGCCATTTGCCTGCCATCTGCTCATTTTAATTGTGAATAATCAAGGTTTTCATACTTACCTAATTGTCTCTATGATGCCTTGCAATTCAGAGTGCAATATAATACTGACAGGCAGGCTGTGAAACTAAATAGGGCTAAAGAAAATGCCTTACAGTGAGAGACTTAAAGAGCTCGATTGGTTCGGCTTATCAAAAAGATGATTGAGAAATGACTTGATAATGGTGTCTAAGTACCTTCATGGAGAGAAGAAGCTGGTGATTCTTCAGAGAAGTGGAGAAAGGCATATCAAGATCCAATGGCTGGAAGCTGAATTCAGACAAAATAAGATTAGAAATACGGCACACATTTTTAAGTGAGGGAAAGCAATCACTGGACCAAACTGCCAAGGGAAATGGTGGATTTTCCATCTCTTGAAGTTTTCAGATCACTGGTTGCCTTTCTGGAAGGCAAGGTTTAGTCAAACATAAGTTACGAGATTCAGTGTAAGGGTATTGGGTGAAATTCGGTGGCCTGTATTACATGTAGGAGGTCACATTATATGACTTAATGGTTCATTCTGGCCTTAAAATCAATAAATGTGTGAAATAGGTCCAATATAAAGAGCCTTTTCCCCCCCACATAATTTATTACGGCGCCTTGGAATGGTTGTATCTGCCATTAGAGCCATTCGTTGTGATAAGACATCAAAGGGAAAAAGCAAATTTTAGCTGCTTGCATTGGGTTTTGGCTTTGGAGTAGGCCCTGACCCTTACAAATTTAATATGAGCTTGCTGGATTAAAAGCAGAAGAAAATTAATTTCTTATTTCCCTAGATCTCTAATTTGTGGTCACCTTGACACTGCTGATGTCCATTTATTTAAATTCATTGTCAAGGATGAATTGTTTGTTGTACCTTTTTTCCCCTCAGGATTTTGGTGAATATCAAGAAAGTTACTACTCAGTTCAAACCACTGAAGGAGAACAGATCTCTCAACTAATTGCAGGTTATATTGATATCATCTTGAAGAAGGTAAAACTTAAGGATGTCAGTAAAATTAGTAAATGCAATATCTCTCTCACAAAAGATAGGTTACTTGGTAGCAGTAGTTCACTTTCTCTTGTGAAGCTAACTACATATAATTTTTCTTTGCTGTGATTTGCTTGTAGCAAAAACTCCTACAAAATAGTTCAAATTAACTACCATCGAGAAGCGTTTATAGAAATAATATTAAAGATATTAACCATATTGAGGGAATAGTTTAGAAGACTTAGCTCAGTATGCTTAGGCACTTAAGTGGACTACCTTTCTGGAAAACTGCTACACGTCAGTGAGCTTATATCAAGAGAATAATGGCCTAAAGTTTTCTCCTTAGTTGTGGAGAATAAACCATAAAGGGAGTGAGTGGGGAGTTATTTAGGAAGCAAACATGCTAACTTCACTAAAGACTAAATTAGAATTGTCCTGAGTCTTTTGACATAAACTGCACCAAAAATCAAAGAGATGTTCCTGTCAAAATTTAAGAATAAGTAGCCATGTTGTGTGAAGAATATTCTCTTCAGTAACCATCAGACTG
The DNA here is from genome assembly GCA_007922155.1 of Mesoclemmys tuberculata. Taxonomy (NCBI): domain Eukaryota; kingdom Metazoa; phylum Chordata; order Testudines; family Chelidae; genus Mesoclemmys; species Mesoclemmys tuberculata. Next base: position 4,882,063 of record ML675621.1, read on the forward strand.
AATACTTCATTTTATGTTTGTGGTCAAAGGAAGAAAACCCAGATTTGCTTCCTTGTAAATGAATCAGATTATTTTGAAACTGAGTTTTATAGGGACTGCATGGCAGGATGTGTTGATTCTACCTTGACTATTCAAAATAGTGTTTACTTGTGATTTAATGCATAACTTCAGTAGTTATCAACACACATTAGCATTTACCAACAAATGCCACATGGTTACTAGTTGGTTTTTAAGCACTTGGTGTGGGAAACGTGGTATTTTAAATACTGTTGTGTGCTTACCGTTGACAAATTTTATTAGGATTAGAGCAAACTACAGCATAATCCATTATAACCATTTGTTCATGTCAGAGAAGTGACAAACAATTGGATGTTTCATTAGGATTGAGGATTTTTGTTTAGGGGAACTCCAGGCCTACTATATCAGGAATGTTGCAAATTGGGGCTGGAGTGGATTGTCAGCTCTCACAGCTCTCTTTTGAAGACTGGCGGAAGCCGGAATTGTCAGTTCCAAATTTAATGAGCACTACATATGTTCAAATTTTAGTTCATGCAGAAATTTGCATTTAAAGGACTCAGTTTTACAAGTTCCAAGCTAAGACAGGTTCTCTGTGTGTACTGAGAATGTACAGATGTGCCTATGTCCACTCCCAAATCAATCCTCTGATTTCTTCTTTAAAATCTGCTCACCCAACCAGCTTCTAAATGAGTGAAATAGGAATAGGTTAACAAGTAAACTTCCATTATATGTCATGGCTTGAATGAGAAGCCATGTTTCCAGTTGTCAAACTTGAGTTTTCTCTCTGTCACGTCTGTTTAACACCTACAGTGATGTGGAAATCTTGTCATGTCGATTTTCAGAGCATTTTTAACTATCTATTCTGGTGCAGATTTTTTGCCACAACTTTCCCTTGTTATGCCATATCCCTGGGTCTGATGACACACCAAGGACCTGAAAAGAAATTTTATCCCTGCAATTTGTCAGTGGTAGATGATTTGCTTTACATGGGGAAACCCAGCAGCTTGAGGTGCTCCTTTTTTTTTTTTTCTTTAGCTTTCCCTTACACTAATAGGAGAGTAAAAATGTTGACGTTTCAAAGAGTCTCGACTCTAAAAATGAATGGCCTGTTTCTCTTCACACTAAGCTCGAGCTGAAATGAAATAGCGTTTTTCCATGGGTAGAGAAGAGTTCCCATTAAATTACTTCCAGTGATATAGCCATCTCTCGTCATTGTCCCAATATAATGACTGCTACAAGGCCAAGGCTGTTATCAGAAATGGATTCCTACAAGGCATTTCTTCCACAACTTACCATGCCTCTCTACTGTCACTTGCTTATGAGGAATATTTCAGTTCACACTCCAGTTTAACTCGCCTGTGCACATTTACTTCCCTTACGTTATTGTAAATAATTCACATCAGAAATGAACATTTCTCAATCTAAGTTTCTAGAAAAACGTGAAAAAGAAATGAATCAGGCGCCATGTAACACTTGCCATCTTTTCTTGTGGTGGTGATTTGTGTCCTTTAATAATATGCTGGTTCACATATGGGCACTTCTGGGTACAAGATACCTTGTAATAGAGTTGTATGCACCAGTTCCTGTGAGCGGTGCATACCGACAAGGCTTCCCATTTGCTGCTGGATGGAGGTTGCATGTGCCGCCAAGTCACACTAAGAGAATGGGTAGGAGGCGCCGCTGTCCATGTGAAAGAGCTTGGCAGTATTAAGTTTCTATAAAACATGCTATCTAGTAGGTGGTGCTGATTGCTGGGAGGGGCAAGTGCTTTGTCTTATTCATAAACAAAGCCTGCTCGCACTGCCATCCATGCTAGTCTTCTCCCCTTATGCCCCTTAACTCCATCAGTGCTGGGAGCCCAGATTGTTTTGCCATGTTCAGGTGCTCTGGATGCTGAAGTTTCTGTGGCCTTTCTCCTCTCTACTGCACCCACGACCCAGAAGGGTATCCTGTCACAGAGTGCCTGCTTACATATTAAAATACCAAAAAATCGTGCTGTTGTACTAGAGAGAGAGCTTGCAGGTGACGTGACACAATGTGTGTAATATAATGACAAAATAAAGATAGATGAGTTCAAGAAATGAAATGAAATAAAAATGCCATTTAAGTAGTTACGTTTTCTTTTTTTTTTTAGAAACAAAGTAAGGATAGATTTGGGCTCGAGGGAGATGAGGAATCAACAATGTTGGAAGAATCTGTGTCACCTAAGAAGTGAGTTTGTGGAATGGGAAAAATTGCTCTATCTGTAAGAGTGAAATGTTTAATAAGCAGTGGGTAGTTTTCTTTCATCCCAAATATGATTCCATGTATTTTTGTCCTTCAAAGAATTACTAAACTTCAGGATAATTTAACCAAAAACAATTCTGTCTCCATGCCCTTCTGCAGACTTAAACTTTGTTCAGAAGTCTGTTGTTTTGTCCTAAGACTATCATTTGGTGTAAAGTATGCACCATTGTGGTGATTTGAGCCACGAATTATGGAACTGAGAGTAGCAATCTGTATGCAGAGCTGTATTAGTGGAAAGTTGTGTGTTCTGTTTGTGACTACTTACTAGCTTGTGATAGCTCACGTTTGGTAAATGGGTGGCTTTTATTGGGGTTTGCATATGGTTTTATTCTGTGACTGTCATTAGCAGAGATTTGTTTAATATGGAAAAAATCCATCAATAATCTTTCAGGTGTTACTAAAAACAAGTTGTGGGAGCTTCGGCTCACAACACAGTACAAATTGAGGACGGCTGGGATTTCATTGGGGGTGGGACAGATCATACAGGGATACTGAAAAGAGTCAAAAGTAGGATCCTAAAGTGAGTGGTGCACTTGAAAAGGAATATTCGGTTGGCTCTTTACATTTAAGTAACAGAAACTGTTTCAGCGCAGTGTGAGGTATAATGATGCCTAACTGAAACCTCTTATCTGAACTCAGAAGGAGAGGATGGTAGTGTGTCTACACGGTGTGAAGGTCTGGCTGGGATTTATTTTTAAACAGACGGCTTACAGGAAATGAATTGGTTAGATTTTTTATGTGGCTGTACGTGAATTTTTAGCTTTAGCATAGTGCACGTTTAGCATAGAGCATGCTTCTTTTTCACACTTATTGTTCCAGATGGCTTCCAAAATGTGTTCTATTAGTTTAAGTGCTGTGTTTAGAAGCTCAAAAACTAGACCAAATGGATATACCTGGACAATATTCATCTACAACTGAAAGCACACCCATTTTTCCCCCCAAGCACGTTGTTGCTCTTTAAATCAAAACTCAGGCCAATGCTTCCGACTATTGGAGGTTAGACTATACCTAAGATGAGTCATATATCTGGCAAACTGGTCATGTCTGTAGTTCATGATAACTTCTTGTAGGCTTGGTTATTTGATTTGGTTATTGGATAAACTGCCAAAATTACTGTCGGGGCAGTTTGTTTATAGAGAGCGATCATGTCCCCACTCAGCCTTCTTTTTGAAAGACTAAAAAAGCCGAGCTCTTCCAGTCTCCTCTCATAGATAGGCCCTCAATTCCCCCATCATCCTAATAGCTCTTCCCTGAACCTGTTCCAGTTTAAATTAACCTTTCCTGAAGATGGGTAATGAGAATGGTACACGTTATTCCAGACGAGCTCTTATCAGTGCCGTGTAGAACAGCGTTAATACTTCTCTGGCTGTACAGGAAATGCCTCACCTAATGTATCCTGAGATCACATTGGTCTCTTTCACAGCCACGTCACATTGGTGGCTAATAGTCATCCTGTGATTGACACCCCCCACACACACACACAGGTCTCTCTCCTCCTCTGATGCTTCCAACTGATGAGCCCCCCCTGCTGGTAGCAGAAATTCTTATTATTAGAGCCTTGCACTTTATACTATTGAATTGTCTCACCCATTTCTGTCACTCCGGTCGTCAGGTGCCTTCCAAATCTTCCTTAATAATATTCCAGTCCTTCTCAGTATTGATGATTCCTCCCAACTTTGTATCATCAGCAAATTTCATTAGTAAACTCTTGTTTTTTTGTGCCAAGGTCATGAATAAAAATATTGAATAAGGTTGGTCCCAAGACTGATCCTTGAGGAACTCCACTAGTAACCTCTCTACTGTTCTCTAATTCACCTTTCAGCACAACCCATAGCCTTCTCTTTAGCCAATTCCTTTCCATCTTACACACTTGCACTGATCCCCATCATCTCTAATGTAACTAATAATTTCCCATGTGGTATCATCTCAAATGCTTTCATGAAGTCCAAGTATATTAGATCTACAGCACTTCCCTTATCTAAAATAATCAGTTATTTTCTCAAGGAAGGACATCAAGTTCATCTGGTAAGCGCATGTTGCATTATATCCCCTTTACTGTTCATCTCTACAAATTTAATAATTCTTTCTTTCAGAATTTGCTCTAAAGCTTTGCATACTACTGAGGGGAGATAGACAAGTCTGTGATGGTCCAGATCATTCCCCTCCACCCCCCCTTTTAAATATAGGTACAATGTTAGCTATTCTCCAGTCTTACGATACTACCCCAAATAGATAGATTTATTAAAAATCCTTCGTATTCTACTAGCAATTTCATGTGTCTGTTCTTTCAGTATTCTGGGATGGAAATTATCTGGTCTCTTCGATTTGAGTGCATTAAACTCTTTACATTTTTCTTCTATCTCAGATGTGAAGATTTCCCTTTCTAGAAACTCATTTCCATCAGCCATACTGCCCTTCATGCACATGTTCCATATTATCATTGTTATTGAAAACGGAGGCAAAGTATTCATTTAATTTTTGGGTCATAACTAGATTATCTTTAATCTCCACATGAGACCAACCTCATTCTTCCTTATTCTCTTGTTATTTAGATAACTAAAAAAAACCCTTTGTTGTTTATTTTAATTTCCTTGGCAAGAGCTATTTTAGCTTGACTTTTAGCAGGTCTCACTGTATTCCTACATTTTCTAATTTCAACGAGCTAGCTTTCTTCACTGACCAATCCCTTTTTCCATTCCCTATAGACTTTCTGCTTACTCCTAATAACCTTTGTGAAGTGGTTATTCTTCCAGATGGGTCTGGAGCATTTCCCTACAAGTTTTTTCCCCATTCTTGGAATGTGAATTTCAGTTTTTGTATAGTTGATTTGAAGAAATTCCAAGCCACCTCTTCATGTAAGTCTAAGTCCTTGACCTGTTCAATCCAGCTGACTTCTTTAACTAATTCCCTAATATCCCAAAGTCTGCCCTTTTGAAATTAAAAGCCGTAGTCGATGACCTGGTTTTGGTTATCCTTCCATTTAATGTAAACAGAATCAGCTTGTGATCATTCGATCCAAGGCTATTTCCTATGACCAGTTCTTTCGTGATGTCCTTGCTACTTACTAAAACAAAGTCTAAAATGACATCACCTTTTGTTGGTTCAAGTGATGACTGGATGAAGAAAAGTGTTATCTATCACATCCTCTTCAGTTTTATGTCCACATTTCATGCTCTTGATTCTGGCAGACAGCACACGCTTCTGTCCTGTAGATCTCAACTGGTGACAGACGTGTTGATGCTGCTGAATATGGAGTCCCCAGTCACAGAAACATGTCTTTTCCTGGTGTTGGGATGAATTTTCTTTTACATTCTCTCCTGCAGTTCCCTGTATATCATCCTCATTTTTCTTTAGTCTTTGGTCCCTAGCTATTTCTGTCATCTCTTCCTCTCTGCTTTAGGGACTGGCTCCCTTCTTTCCTTCCTCGCCACCCCATCTTCTGTCTTTCTCCTCCTCATTCCCCAGTGCAGCAAACATTTTACTGAGCTCAATTTCACCACCACAAGCTCATCTCTTCCTCTGCTTTGTCCTTCGTGGTCATGTTCTTCTGTGGGTCACTCTCCTTTTCTGGCAGTCCTCTCTCCAGGTCCTTTAGTTAAACAGGTGTCCACAAATCTTGATGTCTGTACCACCTTCTCTCTTCTCTCCTGCATTATACCTTCAAATCCTGTCTGAATTTCATCTTTGTCTCCTGCTGTATGTCTAGTCATTGAACTTCTCTTCCATGAGTTCTATTAGGCATAAACAGTTTCCCACAGATACCCTGTCAAGGACAATGTGCCCTTGCGGCTTCTGTATCCGATCATCTTTTTTCTCTTCTCCTCCTCCTCTGATCACTTCTAGTGCTGCCTCAGTAGCCACCATTATATTCTCTTTCTAGACCCTATTCCTAGAAAAAAAGTGTTTGTTAGTGACTAGCTTTTTAACCTAGGCAAACTAGGTCAGCACTCAGACAAGCCACATGGTGGAACAAATCGCTCTTGTTCAGGACACAGCACAAAATCACCACCCTTCTCTCAGGCCAGATGCCCACAGAAACTCTGCTATTCGCTGCTAGATGTTGGCTGCCATGATTTAACGTGCATTCCCTTTTCAGATCTACTATATTGCAGCAGCAGTTCAACCGAACAGGGAAGGTAGAACATGGCTCGGTGGCCTTGCCTGCTGTTATGCGTTCAGGCTCCAGTGGCCCAGAGACTTTCAATATTGGCAGCATGCCTTCTCCCCAGCAACAAGTCATGATTGGGCAAATGCACAGAGGCCACATGCCTCCCCTGGTGAGCAACCTCTATGTTTTGTAATGTCGTTGGAAACCGGCACGAGTAGCCTGTGCTGGGAGCGGTATAAAATAAGCATGTGCATGCGCCGGGTTATCAGATAAGGACTGGGGGCTGGCTGGGTTATTTTAACTGCACTGTGTGGTTGAATTGCATGCTTTCAATTTCCTTGAATCACACAGAGTACCATATTGTCACGTTTGCACTTTTTTTTAAACTCCTCCCTTTGCCTTAAAACTGATTCTTACCCCCGAGCCTCCCCTCCCTTCGCCCCCAAGTAGTTAGAAAACTTTTACCTGTGCTGGGAAAAAGGATAGGAAGGCTAAGTATTGTTGACAAAGGCAAGCTGTATGGAATGAAAAATACAATAAGTATCTCTCTACATTGTTCTAAAAATCACCTCTCTAGGCATCACTTTCAGCTTTGGATATTCCTATGAAGTCTGTTGCTAGCTCCAAATACCATGGGGTTTTTCAGTGTATATTAAACAGTCGTTTTAATTTCTCTATACAACTGTAACTATAAAAGAGTTACCCTTTGTGTCTACCAGGTTTTAAACATGTATTGACTAAGGCTATTTATTTAATTTAAAAGGATCTATTAAAAAACACCTATACGCATGCTCTAGATACTCGAACAGTAAGGCAAATTTTCATAATGTCACTAGCAGCATAATCCAGAAGAATATTAATTTACCAGTCAGTAGGTAATACAGAGAGCAGTACATACTCATTCCACACCATTTCGAAACCTTCAGCTCCATAGCAGCCTTATCACATAGCTGTCGATTTGATTTTCGAATTACTCCTGATGAAGCTAAAGTAGTATCAGGTTCCAGGAAACTGATGATGCAATTCTGGAAGTAAATTCAAAACTCATGTTCACAGTCATAGAATGTCAAAAAGATACTAGTACTTTTTTTCCATCAATAGTAGGCATGTTTATTGTGAGAATCCAGCTTTTTACAAATACATGTAACTGAGAATAACAAAATATTTTAAACGGCCTTGAGATTGAGTCAAAGAAACGTCTGAGTGAACATGTTGCATTGTTAGATAATAAAAATCTTAAAACATGATATTCAACTCTTTCTACAAGACCAGGAGGGACTAGGAAGATAAATTCAGACTCAAACTAAAACCATAGCACTGGAAATCAATGAGGACCTATGGTCAAATTCTCATTATTCCTGTTGGCTCAAATGTCATCATGCTCCAGTTTTTAATATTTGCCTGTACGTTGCTTTTCTGCCCTTTGTGGTCTAATATTAGCTTACCCTTAGCTCGGTTTATGAAAGATTTATGCAAACTAACACAGTTACAACAAAAACTATCCCCATCTGTCAAAAAGTAGAGAAATCCTTGAGTTGGTTTGTGAAAACAGGGCCTGGAGCATGAATGCCTTTTCTACTTTTGTGTGTAATGTGGACTTAGGAAAGAGAGTAAATTGTTCAAGAAAAAAGGTGCACTGAGGACAGGACAGTCCTATGAGCGAAAACTTTGTATTCTTACTGTGACATTTCTAGGATTTTGCAGGACCCATGACACTTCTGCAGTTTGGGAGTTGTTCATGTTCTCAATTAAAAGAAAAGAGTTACTGTACTGAAAAGCTTCCTCTTGCTTAAAGAAACTCATCCAGTTTTTATCTTCTGCACTGGAGCTGATCAAGTTGCCCAGAGTTGTACATTCAGGTGCCTTGGGAGGCTGCCTGGATTTGGTTGTCGCTTCCTTTCCCATCTTTTTTTCTCAAGATTCGTCTTCCGGGTTTGGGACCAAAGACATGCATTTGGGACCAAGGTGCCGCTAGTAAGGTCAATTAATGCTGGGAATTTTTCCACTGAAGTGTGTTAGCCACTAAGGAATCCTGAAATTGTATGTAGTAAGTAAAGAAGGGAATCAAAAGCAGTGAGGAAATAGGGAGCTAATTAGTAAATGCTTTCTTGGATCTTGCAATTAGGTCTATTAACACTGATGATGTTGTATATTGGCTGTATGTTTAGTTGTTCTGGTCCTTTGTCCCCAAATTGGGGAAGGGCAGAATAAATTCTTGGGACAATAATCTTTACTGACCTATCTAGAGCGCTAGTGTGATGCTTAGAATCAACCTGCCCATTCAGGCTCTGTGCAAACCTGTACCATTCATACCTGCGCTAGTATTCTTTCTTTATAACCCAGAAGGAGCCTGAGGCTAGAAACAAAACAATTGAAATAAACTTCATCCTCTACACACGTCTAATGATTTAATCTCATTTACTTAGTGTATAGCGGAAACATTTCCGACCCACCTAAACCATCCCCTGCATCTTGGCAAGCACCAGTTTTCCTTGTCTATTTCACAGACCTCAGCACAGCAGGCCTTGATGGGGACTATTAATACTAGCATGCATGCCGTTCAGCAGGCGCAGTCCGACCTCAATGAAGTTGATAACCTACCACCTCTAGGACAAGATATGGTGAGTTGATTCATGCGATCTCTATAGGGATTCATCTAAATGGCTTGAGGTATTTATTGCACAGCTTACCCGTTGTCCCTGGATGCAGATTGCTATCTCAGCTGCTTTATAAATGAGATGAAAATCCTTGTTTACTTTAAGGAAACTGTGTAAGAAGATCTTGTTCTATTTGACTCTCATTAACCTTGTGAGGCTATACACTGTGGACCCAGTTATCCCTCTCTGCATGCCCTTACAGTCACGTTTACTTCCGTGGGTCTACATGTATGTGACTAGGAAAAACTTGTCAGTGAATCAGGGAGAAATTGCCTCCTGGACTGTTGTAGCAAGTTGCTCCTGAGGGGAGAAATTAAAGGAGTGACTGTAAAGCAAAGCCAAGATGCTGAAGAAGGCACAGCTTGTGTAGAGATAGCTCATGACCCTGAAGAAGGGTGTGTGTAATCCTGTCAGACACATCTCAAGGTCCCTCACCTGGTTTTGGCTATAGAAATATGTCTCTCAACAAACCAGCAAAACAGACACGCCTGTCTGTTTAAATATTCTTATGTGGTTTCTTACCTATATTAATGGGATATGGAGCTTGTCAGCTCTGGAACATCAGTTTGGATCCAGTTTTGGGCTGGAGTAGAGCCAATAAGATTGGTGAGCCCCCATGAAGAACCAGTTGACATCTGTGGCACTTCGATATGAACCATTTTAACACTGCGTTTATGGCGTTCACCCAGAAATCAGAGCTGTCAACCTACGATCTACCAATTACAGTAAGGAGAAAGTCTAATTTCAGCCTGCAAGCTTAGTTGATGACATCTGCTTCATTTTAGAGGCTTCTGAAAGAATGACGGGCCTATAGAGAACTTTGCCCATTACCCTATCTTGAACTTGTTTCACTTGCAGCATAGCAGTGCAGTCCTTAATGCTCTGATGTTGTTGCTTCCTAGGCATCGAGAGTATGGGTTCAGAACAAAGTTGACGAATCAAAACATGAAATTCACTCTCAGGTTGATGCTATCACTGCAGGAACAGCATCTGTTGTCAACCTCACAGCAGGTAAATTGCAGGGATTGGACGTTGCCAGGCTGCTATTGTGTATAGACCAATCTATTTTCAAGAAGATGGAGGCTGCCCAGGAGATGTTCAGGAACATATTTTCCTCCAAATACACAAATGGCCTTTTTGTCTGAAGCAGACCTTGTTGTCTCTAATTTATTGACATTCACACACAATCTATTAACACTCCCCTGATAAAGATAAAACCTAATATTTTATGCACCTCAGGTAACTGAGATGAAAATTTTATAAGGTTCTTCTGAAGTATCATTTATTGGCCAGTCCTAGAGCCAGGATACTTAGTTTTGTGGACAAATGGCTTGCTCTGGTTTGTCTGATCCTGTGTCTTACAGTTTTTCAGGGAATTGTGCTCTGAATTGCAAGTTAGGTATAAGATGTTTAGAAGCAAATAGTGCGCAAACTGCATTAATTAGGGTCCCTCTCAATAGTGACTATGGGAGAGGTAACTGAAATTGTGGACTGTTGGCTTACCAGGACAGTAGTGAAGAGAAAAAATTCCATTACAACATACATATGTCCATTATTATGGGCAAGAAAAGTGGATAGTAAATGTTACGTTTCAGAATGATGCCTGAATTGTGTATCCAAGTCTGCTTTACCCCCTTCAGATTTAGTACTAATTATCTCACCAGAAACCAGCCTGTGCTGTACTATTCGCCTCTGCATGCTTATCGCTCCCTTCACTCACGCAAAGTCCTTTGTCCTGCAGGTGACCCAGTTGACACAGATTACACAGCCGTGGGATGTGCAATTACAACCATCTCTTCCAACCTGACGGAGATGTCCAAGGGTGTGAAGCTACTTGCTGCCCTAATGGACGATGAAGTTGGAAGTGGGGAGGACCTCCTAAAAGCAGCTCGGACTCTGGCTGGCGCTGTCTCGGACCTGCTGAAAGCTGTGCAGCCCACCTCAGGAGAGGTGAGACTACGGAAGCAATCAGTGAGCTTTCACGTGCGCTTCTTGGCTGAAATGCATTACCTTCAATTAAAATGTTTTGGTATAAAGCATTTATCCAAATGAGCAGAATGGCTCTTTCCAGGCAATGTGTCTTCCCAACCCTCTCCTGGCCCTGTTTCTCCTATACCCCCCAAGAGACTCTCCAGTACTTCTCCTGACTGCTTTGTTTGTCTTCCACATACCTCTGATTTCATGCCTTTAAATGTGGATCCTTAATCCTAGAACAGCCTCCCAGTTAATATTCACCCATCTGTTTCCTCTTTAAAATATCAGTAAGTCGTTTCACTATATTGTGTCCATACGTTGTATCCATTCATACCCTTATATTGTAAATTATACAGGTTCAGTTTTGGGGGTTGTATGCATTATCGGCTGTTATGTTACACAAATATTTATAATGCTCTTTATAAGAAGTGGATTTTTACAAGCTATTTGCAAAGCCTTCACGTGGCCACTGATGAATTACTGTTCGCTGGCTACTGGCTAGTATTGATAAATCAAGTTCCTGGCTTTGATGCTGGACTGTGGCACAGTGCCGACTGTGAACCATCCCATTAAAATGCTAATCAGTCATCAGAAATGTGTTGCAGTGGTTGGGACACTGACTTGGTAGTGTGAACTCTAGGAGCAGAGATGGGGAAATTAATTCAACCCTAAAAAATCTTGATCGGTATATTCGTTATTTGACAGAAACCTGCTATCAACTTCTGTTTGCTGGGGGTTTCTTGTAGGGTTTTTTTGGAAGGGGGAGAGGAGTGTCATTTCAATTTTTTTTACTTTTTAAATTGAGGCAATCTGAATACACGGTCATCTTCCATTCCCTATTGTTATGGGAAAGGTTGAAAGAAGTGTTACTGCTTTTTTTTCTCTTATCTCAAATACTATAAAAACTCAATTACAAGTGATGAGGGAAGTAAGTGGGACTGATACCTGATTTTTTTTTCTTTTTAATTAATATCAGGGTTGCATGTAACAGCAGATAAAAGGAGAATGAAGATAAGGTCTCCATGGAAATGTTATGGAAATAAGAACTTGTACTGACCAAGACAGAATTTAATATTTCAGACAACCTGATCTGAGTTTTAGTGTCTGCGACCAGATTGCCCTGGATCTTTGCAGCTTTAAGGCAAAACCAGAAATCTGTGACCACTTCCAAGTGGATTGCAATAAAAGCTGTCCAACACATACCTTTTCTTCAGCTGCTATGATATTGTGTGTGAAAGCTGATCAGATTTCTTCTTGCAGTCAGTAGCGTATTGATACATGTTTTATTAGAGTGCTGCAGGATAAATTAAGTAGGAATATGGAAAAGTAAGAATACTCCAAGAGGTGTCTTGAGTAGAGATTTCAGTGGCATTACCCTGAATACAATAAGGTGTTTAACAAAGGTGTCTTGAGAGAGAGCCAAAGTTAAAAAAAAAAAAAAAAAAAAAAAACTTGCTTGCTTTTAATTCGTTCTGTGTCTATGTGATATCTTTCTAGCCTCGCCAAACAGTTTTAACTGCAGCTGGAAGTATTGGGCATGCTAGTGGGGAGCTCCTGAGACAGATAGGAGAGAATGAAACTGATGAAAGATTTCAGGTAAGGTCATGTGACTTGCTCGTTGCCAGAAACATAGTGAAGCTTGCTACTGTCTGAGGTTTCCAGTAATGTCATCCTCCATCTGTGTTGCAAGTCTTCTGTATTTCACTTTGATTAAGGTGGAAAAATGTCTAATTTTTGTTCAAAATTTGAACTGATCCAAATCTTTAGTAGGATTAAAAGTTTAGTTTTCTTTTATTTCTCTTAACACTTCCTTTTTTCATCCCATTTAAGATGAGGAACATTATCAATTAGTGGATTAATAGTAGATTAATACCCCAGTCATCCATTAGGAGTTTAGAACCACTGTTTTTAAATGCTCGATAAGAAATATGCCTGGATTATTTTTCTTGGTGCCAAGAACAGGTTTGTCTTAGAACCAAAAGAAATAATTTACAATAGCAGATAGACACATATCCCAACAGGACCTAATGGCCAATTTAAACATTTTATCGTACAATAAAGCTGTTTGCGCATTTCAATAACATTTTACTCATTGTCCAATATCTGTGACAGCCCCATGCATCATTACTTGTTTTATGGAAGAGCCTAGACATTTCAGTCCATATTGGGGGCCTTTTACCTGCCTTTCTAGTCCTTTTATAAATCTTGTTTTGGGGGGCATTTTTTATTTTGTTTTTGTTTACTATAATTTGCCGAATTCATGAGACTTAAATGATTTTATTCTGCCCCACAGTTAAAATCCAGTGCACAAAATATATACTATCTTCTCTCATGCAGTTCAGACCATTTTAGAACTACTTGCTTACACAATCTGTTTTCAGGGAGTGGTAGAGCCATTATGATTATGTAAATCCAATATTTTGGGACGTTTAGGCAGCAGTTTTGTTTGTCAGAGCATTGATACAGCAGATTAAAGTGCTGTCTTTGAGTACCTACTGCATTCAGTAAATATTATAGTAGTTTTTCAATGTAATTTTAACTGATGAGATGTCCAGGAAGGCATGCTACTAAACAAAATAACTTGGTAATTTGGAGAGTCTCAGTTTAGCTCTGTTGTATCAAAAATAACCAAAGCATATTGAAAGCAGAATTGTAAGTGAGGTTGTGTATTTGAATTATAGAATTACAAGTATTAAACCACTTTTATAGCTTCAAACAACCAAATACCTTTTTCTTCAAGAGGAAAATATCTTCTGGAGTTGGGACCTCTGAGGAGTTTCAGCTTGGAGCTAATAGTTTATAGTGTAAAAGAAAGCTGTATTAGCAAATGTATAGCCCCCCTAGCCATACTGTTTGCACCCTTTTATGAATGAAGTTTGCAGTGCCATTTTCTTTTGCTCTTCTGTACAGTACATACTTTATATTTAACACGCAGAATTACATACCTGTCCATAATTAGTTATCATTTTGAGATCTGAAATCTTCATCTTTACCTTAGGTAAAATATATGGCTATAGATGACCACTCACCTGTGATATTTTGAGTGTGCATATCTAGTAACTAACTTCACATGTTATTACAGTGATGTAGTCCCACATGTGTACACTGAGATTACAGCTCTAAATTGCACTCCAATTAGAAGTTTTTAAGGCCTGGCTTGATAAAGCCCTGGCTGGAGTGATTTAGTTGGGTTTGGTCCTGCTTTGAGCAAGCGTTTGGACTAGATGACCTCCCGAGGTCCCTTCCAGCCCTAATTTTTTATGATACTATGAAGTTATTATCTTGCATTTGGCCATCATAAATCCAAAGTGTGTAGTTCTTCCCATTTCCAAATGGTGATCTATTCACTTATCTTAGTAACTTGTTCGTACAAAACACTTCCACCCGGTAAACAAGCCATGTGTAACAGGCACAGAACTTTTCACTGGGAATCTACCTTAACTTCCCTTTTGTAAATGAGAGTGCTTGAAATCTTTTTTAAAATCAGTAGATTTTAGTTTTAATTTTAAGTAATCCAAAATATTAATGCTAATGAGTATTTTTGACTGCTCAGATCAAGTTTTGTCCTTTGTTTTGCCAGGATGTACTGATGAGTCTAGCCAAAGCTGTTGCAAATGCTGCTGCCATGTTGGTGTTGAAGGCTAAGAATGTGGCTCAAGTTGCTGAGGATATGGTCCTGCAAAACAGGGTTATTGCTGCTGCTACGCAATGTGCGCTATCCACTTCTCAGCTTGTGGCATGTGCCAAGGTAAGACTGATGTTTGTTGAAAGGCAGTGCGTTATTTCAGTGTGTTACACAATCACTGTTCACAGTTCTCCCTGAGTATATTATTGATATGCTTTACTCAATTATCGTTGAATATCCTTTGGGGTTATAGAACTCCTACAAAAAGATAAAACTGTGCAAAGATATTTAGGGTTCCATCCCCAAGACATCTTGGATAGTGCCATGTTGCTCAGTTGCCTTCTCTACCAGATGTTGATTGCTGCTGCTGTGAGCATTTCACAACTTGGCCCTCCATAGTAGTGATTATTTAATGAATCATGTCCTTCCTTCTTTTATTTCCCCTTTGTGCCAACCCCTGACTAGACAGTTTCTCCAGTGTATCATTATTAAACAATTGCTAATTAGTATATTTGTGGTTTAGTTTCTTGTTAGATGACATTGAACATCAAAGGGCAGCCCTTAGAATGTGAAGTGCTGTCATGCTGTTGGAGAGGAAGGTCCATAGATAACTGATATAGCTGGCTGTATTGCTAATATTGATAAAAATGCTGAAAATATTACTCTGAGAAACACCGCTTGCTGTGGAGTTATGTGAAATGTTTAATGAAACCCATAACCAGTACATGTCCACCTGAATTATTTTCATTGTAACTGAAATTCAAGCCAAGTTTGCTGGAAGCTTTATGTTCAGATTTAAGTGCTTCTGCATCATTTCACAGTTTCTGATGGGAACAAGTAGAGATCCCATCAGTTTTGGCTGAGCATTGAGATTTGGCCTAAGCAAAATACAAAGGAACTCTGACACGAAGAGAGCAAAATCTGAAATAAAGCCACTGTGTTCCATGCAGCTCTGTTTGCCTTGGAGAAATTTTACTGTTTTCATTTTAAAACTTAAAAGCATTTAGCATATGAAAATATGAAATATTTGTGATCTGCGGGTTTGGCTTTTTTAGGGTTAATTGCTGTTGGAAAATGAGCATTCAAATATTGTACACTGTCCAAGAGGATTATGATAAAATTCATAGCCAATTTGTGGTATTAAATTTTCAATATTTTCTACTTCATTGCTGTGGCTGCCAGGCTTTGTATCATGAATATGTAAGAGCATTAACTGGACTTGATGTTCTGACTGCTTGTACATTTCTGCAGGATGGCACAAGGCAGTCAATGTCATTTTATTCTTTTGTGGAAAAATACCCATCCCACTTCTTTCCTTTGCCCATGACTTACTTGACATACCCGAATGACACGGACTGAATCTAGTGCATCATGAGAGCATGTCCCTGGGTTGTTCAGCTTGTTAGATTGTCCTTTCAGACATGCATCTTTCTTATCTGGTATTCCAGGAGTTATTTTTGGCTTTAGCAAAATATTGATTGACAGTGGAAGGCTTTCCAATTCCAACTTTAATTAAACTTCAGTAAAGGATCACATTTTGTATGATGATAAGCTTTCTTCAAGTGGAGTTCTGGGGTACAGAGCTGTGTGAAATGACAGTTGCTATCTTGCAAGAATCTGGCCCATATCTGCCATTCAGAACCAACTTTATGTATTTCTCCATTTGTTCCGTAATCCAAAAAAGTCTTAACCCAAAAGGACATGGGCATTTTTAATCCTTTGATGGCCTCCAGTGGTCACTATAAATCATTTTCCAACAGTTAACCTGCTGTGGTATGATACACATTATTAATCTCTTTTCTTACAATAGTAGATAATTGCAGTACTTCATACTCTGGTGTGGCAACTGTTAGTAGGTGATATCCCCTAAGTATCTGGATTCCTGTGTACTGAATGTTAATACACTACACTTGGGTTTTACTCATGGGAACAACAAACTTGCAGATGCAAATGATTAAACTTATTCAGCATTGGAAATTCACTGGAGCACATGTAACTGGATGTTTGAGTGCTGTGGGAGAGGGGGACAGAGAAGAAGATGTTTTCTGAATGCCAAGGAGATGAATGTGTCACTTGTTAGCAGTGGGCTAGTAACTTCTGGCCTGTTAAATCTTTTCTAAACACCGTGCTCTTTCTCAACGTAGGTTGTGAGTCCCACTATCAGCTCCCCCGTGTGCCAGGAACAGCTAATCGAGGCTGGAAAACTGGTGGATCGTTCAGTGGAGAATTGTGTCAGGGCCTGTCAGGCTGCCACGGATGACTCTGAGCTGCTGAAGCAGGTCAGCGCGGCAGCCAGTGTCGTCAGCCAGGCCCTGAGCGACCTCTTACAGCACGTCCGTCAGTTTGCCAGCAGAGGGGAGCCCATCGGACGCTATGACCAGGCAACGGACACCATTATGTGTGTCACTGAAAGTATCTTCAGTTCCATGGGAGATGCTGGTGAGCTGCTTTACCTTCATACTCTCTAATTCTCTAATGGGAATGTTACTTGCATTCGACTGCAGTTCCCTCGAGACATACCTGTTTCAGGTAATGCAAGTCAGAAATCCTTCTTAATGCTTGTGATGCCCATAGGCTAGTGCTCCTGTGAGCAGTTGTTCTGAGCACAATATTAAATCATGAAAGCACCCATAAGTATGCATTGGGGAGTCTTCTAAATGATGATATGGATACATATGGAGCTGTGCTAACACAGCTAATATCATGCCTGGGAAACTAGGGGACGGGCCAATCCCGTGTCTTGCTGTCTGTGTTGCAGTGCTTCACATCATGAAAATGTTACAGCAGTTTTGTATCTCTAAATCTGAAGACAGCCTGTTAAAGTGCTCAGTCAGCTATTTTATTCTTTGCCAGTAATTAGCTCCCTAAAGATTTATTCACGTGACTATACTTAGCAGGCAAGAATTTTATTTCCATTATATGCTTGGCTTTTACAGGGTAGCTTTTGAACCTGTAAGCTCTTTGTCCAAATAACATGGCCCTTGGAACCAAACGCACAGAGACTTAATGTTTGATGAACTTGATATACAACTCCATGATGGAAATGTGAAATAAACTAATTGGGACCAAACTATTCTAACTAACAAGCATTACATATTTTTATGATGTAATTAAAGGAACACCATCTACTTGAAATCTAGTCAATTAAAAAAAGGTTTAAAGTATTTATACCCTACCAATGTTTGTGGTTTCATAGTGACATTATCCTGTTTTTTAAATGTTTTACTCCTTGTGTGATCAATCCACCCAAACACAGGAGCTTTTACCTGTGCAATGTGGAACAATTTCCCGTTATATTTGTCTTAGGTGTTATGAGTAAAAATAGGAGACGAAACATTTCAGATGTTTGATCTTTAAATTGAATGTCTTTTCAATTGTGCTATGTCTGGACTAGGAGATAAGTGTGAGGGGAGATAGGTTTGGCAAATTTTCTGAGTATTTTAGCACTAAGTTGATTTTTGGTGAGAAATTGCTGCAGAATAAAGTATTGTCAAACAGATACAGGGTAGATAAAAAATATTGTTAATTAAACCATCCCTCATCCCCAAAATGGAAACTGCAGTACAGTATCCCAAACCTTTTACTCAATGACTTAGAGAATAAGACATGTAAAATTATGGTTTAACTACTATGCTTTCCTGCATGTGTATGTGTTGTGTGAATATTCTGTGTGCACCTTTGAACCACATATTATCTGATGTCTTGACTCCTCACAAAGAGAATTACAGTAATCGTTGATAAGATTACCGTAGCTAACGTCTGACAGTTCACAATCATGCATGCTTGTGGTATGTACCCCATTCCAGGGAGCAGCCCGACCAGGGAGGAGTTGTGTAACCACCTGCCCTGCAACCTTGGGTGCCTTACAATGTTTTGCTGTTATCGCTTCCAGCCTGGGCTGCTCACAAACAGCCAAGCTTACATGCAGGTCACATCCTGAGTGTCAGCATGTAGTTGCAGCCCTGGTCCAACAGCTCTGAACCCCGCAGCCTGTTGACAGCACTCCAGTCATACCCTGGTTTCCACCAACTTGGTCACTACTTACAGGGTGACCCCAACAAATCCTGGTCCTGAATTTTCCCCAAAACATGTGTTCTGCACTGTCCAGCCTTCTCCTGGATAGTTCAGATATTAGAGGCCCATTACTTCTGTAAGGGGTCAGTACACAACTGTTTGCTACTTCAGCTGAATTACCCAAGCAGTTCAATTTAACTGCAACACTGGATTAGTTTTTAATTAAAAAAATAAAATAAGTTTATTTAACTACAAAGAGAGAGATCACAAGTGAATACAAGTGTAAGGGATTAAAGTCAGAAATGGTTACAAAAGAAATAAGATAAAATATTTTCTAGTAACTAGAACTTAACAAGCTAGACCAGATTCAGGGTAAAATCCTTACCACAGGTTCCCAGCAACATTCTCACCAAAATCTCAGGTAAGGGCCTCCCTAAAAGTCCAAGAGTTGGTTAAAAGGTTAAAAGAGAGAAAGAGGTAAAGAGATAGGGAGAGACGTCTTAGGTTAAAAGAGAGACAGAGATAGAGAGATAGGGAGCGAAATAAAGATAACCTGGAGTGTTTTTGCCCCTCACTTTTATAGTGCAGTAACTCTTTGAAATGAGTTTTTCTGATGGTTACCCCTAGATAAAATTCTCTCCAGCTGTGAGGAGACAGATGTTCTCACCATGAAAGAGATTCCATCTTTTCTGCTAAAGTGCAGATTGATCGATTCCTCCCCCCTCCCCCCCGTGTTGCCAAAGAACGGCCACTTGATAGGTGATTTCCAATTAACCTTGATGACATGTAGCTAGAGACATCGGCTTGTCCTTTGTCTTTGAAAAACTGATTTGGCACCTCTTGCTATCTCAAGGACCTTGTTTATTACTTGTATATAAATTGAGATAAACACACAGGGCTATGTGGACATGAACATGTGCTAATAACATCAGTGGGGAATTCATAACTTTATATATTATAATAATAATATACTTACATTTCATCATATTTATTGACCAATGAGTTATTAGTTTTCACTTGCTACCTCACAAGGTATGTTTTGTCCAAAGATTATTGCAATAATATGTAGGCTCTGAATAAAGGGGTGCATTTGGTCACAGTACTTTGCTCAGTTTCTCGTATAGGTTATTCAGATTCAAACAACTTGTGGTTGTAGTGCCATCCTATTGAATACCAATCTGGTAGTGATGGGCAAATGTCCTAGTGTTTGGGATAGCAAGTAGGCTGTGGCCTGTGAATGCTTTAATACTGGCCCAGCAGGTTCCCTCTTCATGCCACCACCCTTGTTAAATTGTTCTAGTATTTAATTTAGTCTCACCATTAAACATTTACTCTTTATTTCCAGTCTGAATTTGTCTGGCTTCAGCTTCCAGCCTTTGGATTGTCATACCTTTCTCTGCTAGTGTGTTTTCTAATTCCTTAATCATTCTCCTGGCTCTTGTCTGAACCCTCTCCAATTTATCAACATCCTTCCTGAATTGTGGGCACTAGAACTGGACACGTATTCCAGCAGCAGTTGCACCAGTGCCAAATACAGAGGTAAAATAACCTCTCTGGTCCTACCTGACATTCCCCTATTTTTGCATCCCAGGATCATATTAGCTCTTTTGGCCACAGTATCACACTGATTATCCATCACAACCGCCAAATCTCTTTCAGAGTCACTGCTTTCCAGGATCAAGTCTCCCATCCTGTCAGAATGGCCTATATTCTTTGTTCCTAGCTGTATACATTTATATTTAGCCCTATTAAAACAGATATTGTTTGCTTGCATCTAGTTGACCAAGGAATCCAGATGGTTCTAAATCTGTAACCTATCCTCTTCATTATTAACCACTTGCTGGGTTACCCTTTATTCCTGGTAACTTCGGGACTTTAAGTGCAAAAATAACACATCAGAAGATAAGGTCAAGGTGCACTGAAATCTGTTTTCTTTATTCATACACCACCTCTGAGGTGGAGGAGTATGCTAAGAAGACACTTCATCATAACACCATTGTTTACTTCCCTCAATATCTGAGAAATCCACATTACAGTACAAAAAGCTTTGAAATTTTTTTTTGCATGTCAAAACCACTTTGGAATATATATTGTTGAGACTTCTTAAATGCAATACTAGGCTTTTGACCCATGCACCTGCTGCCAACTTGATTAACCTTTGGGGAAAAAAGGAAGCCAAACAGTTAATCCAGAAGCTTTAATGGTTGTGCTTTGCTTAAGAGTTTTTGGAGTAGTACCAGTTATATTAATAAAGTAAGTTTGTTCTAAAAATGGTCTGCATCCACTTCCGAAACAAACATCTCCATCTGCCCTCTGTGTTTGACCATGACTGATAAACTCATTGTATTAACATCACTTTAATTTATATCTATTTTCAAGTTAAAAACACTAGCAAATAACACGGTTTACTCATTAATTGGTGCTGAGTTACTTTTGCTGGAAGTGTTAAATTATTCTATGTAGTTCAGTAAAATAGGCTTCTTGAAATGCATTTGAGGAAGAAGCAAGAAGAGGGAACCTATCGTTTCTTACTATGAGAAAACACATCAGTAGTTTTGTAGTGAAAGGGTGAAATACTCACCCTATTCAGGTCAGTGGCAAAATTCCCATTGACTTCTATGGGCCCAAGATTTCACCTAAGGCATGTAGGTGGAATTAGGCATAGAATTTGTATTAAGCATAGTGCTAAGCATGTTAATCCTACTGTATCTCTTGTTAGTCAAAAGTTATCAATTTCCCATTATCAGTTGTGTTGTCATCTACTCCAAAACTTTGTGTTGAAAGGTTTTAAGCAATCAAGTATCTAGTTGTAATTTTAATTCAGAAAATCTAATTTTAGTTTAATATTAGATAGTTGATTTTTTAAACTGAAATTTAGATCAAGTGAAGAAATTCAAAACTTAACTTGTTAATATTGTAGGTGAAATGGTGCGGCAGGCCAGGGTACTTGCTCAAGCTACTTCGGATCTTGTCAATGCGATGAGGTCAGATGCTGAGGCTGAAATTGACATGGACAACTCTAAAAAGCTTCTAGCTGCGGCTAAACTTTTGGCAGATTCTACAGCTCGCATGGTTGAAGCGGCAAAGGTACCTACCAGGAAACAGTGAACTAAAGAACCTGATGTTGTGAACAGAAATTGTTATAAAGCAGAAACAATTGGTTAGCCTAGGAATGTTTGGTTTGCATTTGACAACTTCCACTGGAAACTTTCACTAAAAGTCCAGTGGAGGTAGGCACATTAGTTGATCTATTCTTTTGGATTTCAAAACCTTTTCCATATTCTTTTTGGTGACTTTACTTTCCTGATAGATGTGTGATACCTTTGATTTACTAATCCTTTTTTAGGCCTTAAAAACAGAAAACTTGCAAATCAAACTAGAGTCTTAATTCAACATTCTGATGATCAGATTATAACTACCAAAAGTCTTGTTAAATTGGGATATTAAAAGTTAACGTTAAACACTGATTTTATTAATACTGCACTTTTTTAGAGTACAGATTATACACAATTTACAGATGAGTAATTTCCTTCTCGAAGTTTTAACATACAGGTTGCCCAGTTCATCCGGAGTAAATATTTCATTAAATATTAAATATTACATTGACAGTGTGTAGTGTGACAGGGCCAGACCAGATGGCTATGCAAGGGTGCTAGAAGGCATGTATATTAGTCCCAGGCTCAGCAAAGCTTTATTCCCTGGATGATCCAGCTGGAGCTATTCTAAGGTAATTAGGCCACCTGAGGCCTATCAAGGAAACTGCCCCAGCAGTTAAAAGCCTCCAGTCCAGGCAGGCAGGTGCAGCCAGGAGGGAGCTCACAGGAGGAGTGTTGCAGTTTGAAGCTTGGGACTGCCACGGTCGCTGCCGCGACACCAGAGGCGGAGGCTCCAGCCAGATAGGCAGGAAGCAGACCACGGGCAGCCGGGCCACGGACAGGCAACCCAGGGAAGGTAGCAGGATTCAGGGGCAGAGCAGGCCCCAATCTCTCCCTACCCCTCAGGCTCACCACCCTCCCCCGCTGCACCACCGGCAGAGCTGGGAAGAGCGCAGGACTCACGGGGCGGAATAGATCTCACACCCCCCCCTCACCTTACCACAGTAGGGAATAATGAAACTATGCGGCTTAATACACTGGACTAAGTTCTCAAAGTCTAACTGCCTTCCTCACCATAATTATGTTAAGCAGTGAACAGCACCAACAATGAATTTCTACCTGAAATTGTGATGATAGTTGAAACTTTCCTCTCTAATTCATCAAAGAGTGAAGTTAATCCGTAGAAAAAACAGGCTGATCAGATAGGGGATAATGGGAGTCAAGTTTCTTGTGTATTTTAATATGTAGACAGGGACATTTTTTGAAGATTTGTGTTTTACTTTGAACTCCTGGGTAGGGGGCTGCAGCAAATCCTGAAAATGAAGACCAACAGCAGAGACTGAGAGAAGCAGCAGAGGGACTACGGGTTGCCACAAATGCAGCTGCTCAAAATGCCATCAAGAAGAAAATTGTCAACCGATTAGAGGTTTGAAACCAAGATCTCTTGTTTCTATTATTTTACACTTCTTTGAGTATATATACAAGTATCCGTAGGCGCGTTCCAACAATAAAGGCAGACATTAGACAAAAAATGTCAAGTTCACCATAAGAAATAGACTTAAATGCAACTAAAATGGGGCTCTGTCATATGAAAGTTGCATTGCAGAATAGGAGGGGTATGTGAATTAACTAGTTTGCATATTAAATGTTTTATTAACATGCCCCAGTTTACCTGTTGTTAACAAACAGTTTGGAGGGATTTTTGACATTATTGGACTGCTATATTCATTCATACATTGGTGGTGTGAGCATAAGGCAAAATATAGTAGAAAGGCTCACTGTTTCATTTTCATTTAAGTAATCTTGTGTAGTCCTGTGATTTGTTTTTTTACCAATTATTATTTTGGTAAAATAATTTTAACCAAATTTTTAACAAGAATATGCAACAGAGCTTCAGTTGAACTGTCCCAAGACCACACATGATTGTGTCACAACTAAACCCTAATGCCACGCAAAGAAACAAAAGAGCAGAAACCAAGTTGGAAACAATACACAATACTCAGAGGTGCAGCAAAGGGAAAAAGGCCATTTGCTGTGCAAGGGGAGATGAAATTGAGCCTACTTTGATCTTCTAGAGAATTCTGACCTTCACAATCACAAGTTAAATGTATTGTGGGGGGAACCTCTCAGTTAATGGTTTTCAACTGTGATTTTACAATAGTCTGAAAATGATTCAGGTGCATAACGATGAGACCAACAAGAATATCTGAGTAGATAATCTTCATCTGGAAGTATATTGCATTAAAACGACAATGTAAAACAAGAGAATCTTGAGTAAATTAGGTTGTGAAGCATTAGAATGAACTTTGTAGCTACATTCTAAGAAACCTTTGTGGAAAATAAGGTTTTGTTTTGCTGTAGAAGTTACTTACTCCTTTCCCTATATGGGTAATCTGTGCCAGTAACAGCTTTGGATGAACTAAGAAACCCGTGTTTAAGGATGGATTTATATATTTATTTGGTTGGTAATTAAGGAATGATGTGTGTTTGTACTGGAATGTACTTGGCAAGAGGCTGGATTTTATTTTTGTGGTAGAGAGAGGTGTGTAAAGAGAGGCTAGTAATAGGATTTCTAAATATTTCAGTTCAGACACTCCCTTAATATTTTTAGACCCAAACAAACCGATTCCTTCATGTCTTTCCACATGTGATCATCTTAGTGCCTTACCTTTTGCCTTGAGCAGTACCAAGTAGTACTGGTCCTTTGTTCCCATGAGGAATGCTTTTCAAGGTTCAGCCACAGTTCTGCCCTCCAGACTGCTAATGTAGCACTGTGAACTACTCTTTGCCCTCCTCTGTTTTTATTGACCCCTTATGTCCCTAAAGATAAACCTCTGGAAGTTGTTCCGCTTCATAGGCATCGTCTCTTGCATTGTGGTGCAATTCATTATTGCCAAGCCACTATGGCATTTCGCTGAATAGTGAGCAGCCACAATATGAGTGAGACATTATATCAGTTAGACTGGCAAGCTGGTTTGCAAATTTGTCTACAGTGCTTTAAAACTTGGTGCCAAAGTTCTTCTTCCGCATCTAAAGCCAGTTTGTATAACTATATTCCTTGATGTATTTTGCACATTGCAGTTCCATGACCATTGAATTCAGAACCCTTGCAGTTGACTTTCTGCACATAGCAAACAAAACTCTTACTGCTTCAACCTGCACCTTAATTAAGTGCTAAGGATGGGAGGAAGAGACTCCTTTTGAAAGAATTCCTGAATCCAGCCAAACAATTTTATTTTAATTTTATTCCTAATGCTTTAGATTACTGTGGGTCTTCACATCTCATTATGCCATAGACCATTTTAACGGCCGCTCTTCAGTATTCCAGATAAGTTTTGTAATGAAAGACGAACAGTGGGAAGAAGGAAGACGCCTGGAATGTTTATGGTGCCAGGTGTTTTTTCCTTCGCTGTTAGAAATTTAAGGATTGATAATAACAGTCATTTTATTTTCCGTCTGGAGTAGAAAGTGAAATTGAGTTTGTTATGGCAAGTTAAGTCAAGGGGAGGTAATGACTTAATAGGTTCCAGTATGCTAACTACAATGATATCTGATTTATCTTTTGTGTTCTCTGAATTACTCAAGCTTACACCAGTTAAACTTTGTAACTGTTTTTCCCCCTGCTCTAAAGACTGCAGCTAAGCAGGCTGCAGCGGCAGCCACTCAGACAATCGCAGCCTCTCAGAACGCGGCCGTTTCCAACAAGAACACTGTAGCCCACCAGCAACTTGTCCAGAGCTGCAAGGTAATACTGCCTAATAGATGAAGCAGTCACTTAGCAGATAATCTGTAGTATGTGTCCACTTTAATGCAGTTAACTTCTTAGGAAACAGAAACTCTGCTCCTCTAATTTAATCACTAGGTGCTTGTGGAGAGGAATGCTTAAATTGCTTATGTCTGTCTGACTCCAGAGCACTTGGTTCTTGTTCTGCTGCTGTACCAAATATGACATTGCAAATACCTCTAAGAATGCTTGTTTGCCTTTTTTGTTTTGTCCGTAGTTAATTAGTATCTTTTAAAAAGAGGGAAATGTTGTTCTAGAATTAGTGCAAGGCAGCAGTTTGCCTTGTATGATGTAGATGCCTTTTATAAATGTTTTGGCAGTACCTATTACAGGGGATGTGAATGCTTTTGCAAGGATCTCCAAAATACAAACCTGCCAGAAATGTGACATCTTCCTTAAGGTATATGCTGCAAATAAATCCGCTCACCCTTCAAGCAGATCCGTGCGGAGCATAGCAACAGAGATGTTAGATTTGGCTATAAAATAGATTACCTAAGGGATGCCTTGCAATTACTGCACAGAAAGAGTAGTTCATTGACAGGACGTCTTCACAGCCAGTTGGCTGTGTGGGAGACACCCACTGATGGTGTATCCTTTTCCAGGACTGTCTAAGGAGAATTGCTTTGACATAGTGTCATACTCCAGGGACACACAGGAAGCCTGCTGCAAATTAATTGGTCCTTACCTCTTTCTTGTTCAAGTTCTTAACTGATCCTGACTGGAGAAATGGGAGACCTTGTCCCTTTGGTCGTGACCAGTGGAATTAGTTGTAACACTCATGTTCAGAGGCTGGTGTTTGGTTGCTGTACCCCCAGTGGCACTTGACCCAGAAGAAGTATGGATCTTCTACCATGAGTAGTAATGGTTGTCTGTGCCATGCTGCTTGAGCTGAGCGTGGCTGCTAATCACGATACCTATACATCACCTCCCCCACGCTATTCAGAGAGACGCTTGTGTGAGGTGCTGTGGGGTAGACATTCTTGTACAGAGCTCAGGAATATGAGGAATTGTCACTTGTGGCTGTCAACTTGTGCTTTTCTGTTGTGCATTATGAGAGATTTAACTTCATGCCAGACAAGTGGCGGCAGGCCAACTGTCAGACTGCTCTTTGTCATCAGAGCTGGTATCCAGTGTGAATACTGTACGGGTGGGGAAGGGTTGGCTTGTGTCTGTTCTCCCGGGGTGCTCTCATACAGGTACGTAAGTTGCATCACAGTGCAGCTGCCCAAAACCAGTACTTTCCTTACTTCCCCCAGCCCCCTGCTGTTTCTTGCCCCTTCCTTGGTCCACGGACTTTTCTCATTTAGTTTGTAATAAACTTGGGCAGGGACTGAGCTTCTACACATATGCAAAGCACCATGTTCACCTGAGATTACATGGCAATGATTAATAGTAATGAAACTGGACGGTGGTGACTATTACTAGTGAAATTCCTGCATGATATCCTTTAACAGAATGTAAAGCAAAGCTAGTGGCATGTGGTGTAATGAGATTAAATCCTTACCTAGTGTATCAAGGCAATGTGAATAGCAGCTTGACACTGTTACCTAGATTCTCTTGGTCAACCTACGTGCAGTTTGTGCCCTTAAATTCCCTTTCCAAACCAAACTGTAATGAGATGGCAGTGTTGGGTTATGGGATTCCAGATTCCCTGACTAATGGGCTGCTGACAGCACATCTGGTGTGCCAAACGTAAGCATAATAAAGGAGGCACCCTCACGTCTTCTTGATTGTAAGCCAGAGGGCAGAGTAACTCACTTGACAAGTTCTTTTGTGTTTTAGCTATAGCTGGCAGCCTAATTTGTACTTGTGAATAATATTGCTTCAAAGCCTCTAGAGAAATAAAAAAACCAAATGGAGTGCAAAAAAGTGTATTTTTCTACTGAGAGAAACTATGCAGAAGTCAGGAACACAGCCCCTATAATAGACACAGATTTTCAAGTCCTACGTCCCAGAAAAAGACATCAACACTTACCAATTAGCTGTTAAATATTTTACCTCCCACATTACAGTTTTTGAAAATTTGGTAAGTAAAACAAGTAGCTTCAATATATCTCAAAGGGTAGGGCATATGAAAGAGTTGTCTAGTAGGTAGTTGGGGTTTTTTTAGTAGAAATGCAAAGGGCAGTTTGTCCTATGTTTTGGCTGCTGTTCATTCTAGTTTAGCTTTGACATTGATTTATTATACAGCAGAGAAAATCCTCATCTGAATTTTTTCCTGAACCAGAGTACTTAAACTTTAGGACTGCGTTTTTGTATTGGAGAATGTATTGGAGATAAATCATGTGAACATGAGTTGACATTTGAATAGAGGTGAGAATACATTTTTAACAATATACGTTTTCAGAGCATTACAACCACACTATAAATATCTGTTGTTGGAAGTCAGATAAAAGTAACCTGAGTATCAGACATGTTTTCTTGAAGCAAGAGAGGCGCTTTGAGAGATCTACGCGCTAAAGCGATTTGGATTATAAAACAGCTATTTTAATATCCAAAGAAAACATTCCTGAGTCAGTGAAAATGTCTCCTCTTAACCTTTTTTTGTTACAGAAGAATCTTTACCTTCCTTTACAATTTATTAAGTATGACACCCTAAATATTTTCTATGGAATCATGTTGGTATTGTCCCTATTAAATTCTATAGGTCTCTTCCATAAGGTGTGAGGCTTAGTTGAGAACAATTAAAACCTGCTCCTTTGCTGCCAACAGAACGTTGCTGACCACATTCCTCAGCTGGTGCAGGGTGTGAGGGGAAGCCAAGCGCAGGCAGAAGACCTCAGTGCCCAGCTTGCTCTGATCAATTCCAGCCAGAACTTCCTACAGGTAAATTGAATCGAAGACATGCAGTTGATTTCTCTCAAGAGTACCTTGCTGGTCTCGAATAGCCTTCACTTTGTGGAGTGAGAAATTCGCATGTCACATTAGAGGGACAAATTGAGATCTCAGTTTAGTCACTGATTGCGAGCCATTGGGAAGGAGAATTCAGTTTGTCACTGTGGCAACATGGGATGCTACAGCTGTCCGGAGTTTGAGCCATAGGTAGCTCAGGGTGCTGTCTCTTCAGCTTTCCAGAGAAGTCTGATATGCTTTGCACCGAGACTTGACTACTGAAAAGTAGGCTTCATTGGCAAGGCAGTAAAAACGCCATGGCTGTGTGGGACCTTGGCTGCACTTGGGCTATTATGCATTCCGTTGAAGCTGGTGGTACCTTCATTGTACCATTCCTTCATTTAGGTACAGCCACAGTATTTCATCCTGAGTTCTCAAACCTTTATAAGGAGGGGGAGTATTGTCCCTGCTTTTCCGCTGGCTTTCCGAGACACACAGGTGATCTAGCTTGATCAAGGGTTCGAGGAGAACCCAGGTGATAAGCAGAAGGTGAAGTCCATGCTTCCTTCAAAACATCAGAAAAAACCATAAAGGGGTTGGTGTTAAAAACAAAGGGCCAGCTGTTGCTTGAAGATAAACGTTGGAATTACTATTGGCAGTTAAAGAGAAAGAAAGAGAGAGAACATACAGACTGAAATGTTAGCATTCATGTGCATCATAAATTTCCACATTTGCCAGGCAGTCCCTTCTGTTTTATGGGGTAGAAGTGAATCTTTTCAGTGGTCATCATTGTACCACTTGGTGAAGTGAAATAAAACATAAAGTTTAATTTTGTCACAGGACTGCCTCAAGCTGTGGTCTGGCTTACATAAAAGCAAAAATCACAGGTGCTTTGCTCTGTTTTTAGAAAGAGACACACACACAGGTTTTTACTTTCCTTCCCCAGAGATATTCCATAGCACAAAGGAAAAGAACAACAAACCCCGAAATCATAGATCAAGTCTCCCAACTTCCTGAAGTTTCCAGTGTTCAAATCTGCCTGCACTCAAGATCCAGAGTTGTTTTTCTCTGGGTTTAGCCTTATTGGCTCCAGACTCTAGTCAGCCTCATCTGACTGCCAGGATTTAATTAGAGCAATTATCTCCTTTCTGTTCTGCCTAATTTGTCATTACAATACTCCAGGCAGCATTGGAGCACCCTGTCACAGTTGCTCACCCATCTGGTCCCATTGAAGTCACTCGGACCACTCAACTTTTCTGTTGGGTGGAAGTGACATAGTATGAGTATAAGGAAAATAAGCGAGATATGTTATCGCCAAATCCCATGATGATTTGTTACTTGATGGATTTTGTTTCCTTTGATCCAGTATTGGGGGGAAAAAATTAAATGTTCAGAAATGTTGCAAAAAATGACATGTATTGTGTATGTTGTCCATGCAGGTCTGTGTAAACATATGCACAGAAGGTAAACTGTTCTGTTTAAATATTTAAACTCCCTATGAATTATTTGATTATATTACAAGCGTAACCGAGACATTCCAGTCAGACACTGGTGCTGACAGTGTCTTCTGCAGAGATCTCACTATTGAGGGTTATGACAAGGCACAACATGTGAATACACAAATTAGGGTTGGACAGGGACAAACAGAGATAAAATTCAATGCATTTGCAGTGGTCCTTGTAGTCAGATGGTTACTAAACAGCATAAATAGTGGCTGGCAAAATGTAGTGGTTTAACTGTTCAGTCAGTTCTAGATCTAGTTTGATGTTTGAAGCATTTATACAAGTTTATAGGTGTGAGCTGATGAATCACAGTGCATTCTTTTCTAATCTTTAAATAGCCTGGAAGTAAGATGGTAGCATCAGCCAAAGCGGCAGTACCTACTGTAAGTGACCAAGCCGCAGCAATGCAGCTAAGTCAGTGTGCCAAGAACCTTGCAACAAGTTTAGCTGAGCTAAGAACGGCCTCCCAAAAGGTGGGTAAATATCCCTTTTGAACAGTTAGAGGTTAATTGTGTTTCACAGCACATGACTTTGTAAAAGCTTGTGTGCAGTAGAAAATTTCATTAAGAAGTCTGTGTTCCTTGCTGTTCTTTTAGCTTTGTTGATTGTGAGTTCATCACCTGAAGTGAAATTGAGACGTGTTAAATGTGTCTCAGTTCCCTTTGTGGCTATGGACAACGAATTCCTCTCTTGGCAAGCCAAGAACTTGGTGCAGTAGTTTTGTATCCAAGATATGCAACGTGCCAAGATGACTGTGGTGTCTGTGTAGTCTTTGAAGAAAGAGATGATCTTCCAAGATATGATCACAGATGAATCTCCCTATTGTTGGTGGTAGGGAATTTGCTTAGTAATATTAACCATTTCTGTTTGTCTATTTTCTGGATAGGCTCATGAAGCATGTGGTCCTATGGAAATTGACTCTGCTTTGAACACAGTTCAGACTCTCAGAAATGAACTGCAAGATGCCAAGATGGCAGCTGTAGATGGACAGTTAAAACCCCTCCCAGGGGAAACGGTAACTGGTGGGGTAGAAGAGACTTACCATGGTCATCATTAGAAATCCTGTCCCATAACTTCAGTGAGCTGTTGTTAAAATTCGGAGTTTTGAGGTCTTGTTGGTAAAAGAAGTCATGTGGCTTGGCTGATGCTTATTCGAAGGGCATTTTACACAGATACTTTTCCAGAATCTGTCCCCAACAACTTGAAACATCTTTATGCCAGTCAGAAGCCTGTCCTCTGGCTGAAATAACTATTGGAGGAGGAGCCTTCTTCCCTAGAGTGCAGAAAAAATATCAGCTTTGAAGGATGTCATCAGAGATTTTTTTTAAGATCTTTCTTTTCTTCATTTAGCCAAGGCATTGTCATGGAAAAATAAATGAAAATATGCTAGTTCGGGTCTGAGACTCACTAATGCAGGTGTGGGTTTCAACAGCTGAGGTGGATGCAGGTTTGGTGAAGCAGGGGAGGAAGCCTGGAAAACTTTCCATTACACTTGGAAGGAAAATTTTAATTCGGTTTAAACAAAGAATGTTATCTCTTGAATATTTTCGCAGCTGGAAAAATGTGCCCAGGACCTAGGAAGTACCTCCAAAGCTGTTGGTTCATCAATGGCCCAGCTGTTGACTTGTGCTGCTCAAGGCAACGAGCACTACACAGGTACTGTTACCAGATATTGCTCATGGAAATGCAACACCTGGTAAAAGGAGATTCCAGGCTTATTGAATAGTTGAAAGCACTTAAGTGGTTTATGTTGTGTATTCCAAAGGATACGAAAGATGTGTTGGTTAAAATGGTGCATGTCTTACTCTATGTTATGAATTTACATGTATTATGCAATTAGCATCTCTAATTCACAAATCAAATTTGGCTAGTAAGGGATAAAGCCAGGGGAGGATATGGACACACAGTCTTTCCATATGTGGTTTTCTGCAGTTACATCAGCTCGCAATTAGTGTGAAAAGGTCCGTTTCTAAAAAAAGTTTACAATTCAGTTTTGGAAAAGGATGCATACATTTAAATGGAAGTGAAATATTAGTCTTTAAATTTCTCTAAGTAGGAAGTAGAAAGTGTTGATGTTAATGCTGCAGTGGGATATTTTTAAATATTACTGATAAGAAGCTTTATGGCAATTACTGTTTCATTTGAGGTAATTGGATCAAGACTACACAGATTTCAGTTGCTTTCATGTGAACTGGATAGACTTGGATTAAGATGACACACATTTCTGTTGCATAGTCATGCAGTAGTCAGTGTTGGATGTCCAGTTAAAATTCAGAAGCCTGGTATTTGAAGCTGAAATCAAGCAGTAAAATAGCAATTAGGTCAGAAAATGCTGCCAAGTAATGTGCTTCTGTATGGCTAAAAGTCCTCTTCGGTGTCTGTCTGTCTCCATACAGATTTTGGTAATATGCGGATCTTTTTGTTCTTGAACAAATGCCTAGGTGTGTGGTGGTGGTGGTATATGGGTGTTTCCTTGCTTACTGCATAGCACTTGGGTAAAGTTAAGCCTAATTTTATATTCCCTTGGTGCAGTTCATTTGTCCTAAAGTTCATTTGCAAGTTTCCCTCATTTTGTTTTACTGAAACTCACTACACACAACTGAAGACTGAACAATTAGGCATTTTCTACTATTGCTCCATGATACATGAAGATGACCCCTCCACCCTTTTTTTTTCCAATCTGATTGGCTGTTCTATTAAACATTTCAGGTGCCGACTGGCCTCCTGGAGGGCTTCGGCATGATGTTTAAAGGGTCGGGTTGGTGGCATCAGAGGAAGCTAAAATTTGAGCCATAAATATTAAAACTCATCTCCCTCCTTCCCTCTCTTATTGGGGCCTAGAGTAGCTGCACCTCGGGCTCAGCCTCTTACGATGTCCGCAGTCAGATTGCCCAGAGTGTTGGGAGTGGTATTGCAGTAGAGTTTACCGGCCTCGGCAATGATCGGGACTGGGTGCTGTTAGAGTCCCTGCCCTGAGACACTCACAGGCTAAATAAACTAACCAGAATAACGGGAATGGACCATAGAAAGGCCAAGTGACTCCCCTAGGTCATACAACAGTGGGTGGATCATCTGGGTTTAGAAGCCAGGGCTCCTGGCTCCCATTCCAGTGCCCTTTGAAAACAGTGAAGGAAGAAAGAATTCAGAACCTGAAGCCTCTAATGTGGAGAAGAAAGGATTTTGTATGGGGAGATTTAAGGGTTTTTTTGTGCATCGTAAGTATGCAATAGGCCAGGGCAAAATTTGCATGGCAGGTCACTTAAAAGAGGGATGGTAACTAGAAACAGTGGCAAACCATATCACTGCATAGGGCTGACCCTGCTTTTACTTCTGCATATAATTTTGCTTGCATTTTTCCCCATGATTTAAAAAAGAAACAAAAAAAGGCACTCTATTTAAAAATCTCAGTTGTGCATATAGTACTGAAAATGTTAACCTTAACACACTTTTAATTGGCAGGCATATAATTTGTATTCATTAGGTTGGGAAATTACATCCCAGCCGTGTAACTGTCTAAATATTTATAGACTGGAAAGCAAGTGATGTAACAAAGCAGATTTACACAGTCTGGGACCCTTTTTGTTGTAGGAATGACGTATTTAACCTCTCTGTGCTGTAACTGCAAAAGACCACCTACATAAAGGATGCACGTTGTTGTGTAGTTCATTGTTGACAATGATTTTACCTTTATTACTCTGGGGGCTAATAAAGATTATTTAAAAACTCAGAGTACTGTGTAACGTTTCAATAGGGGCTGAATTAAGCAAGAGAGAGCTACATTCTTCCACTCCTTACAGGGTCACGGGTCTTCGCAACATGGCTGATGAACATCTTCAGAGTCTAGTTCAGGCAGACTACAGAAACTAGTTTCATAGATCTGCTATGTGACTATCTGCATGATGAAACTAGGTTGTGCTACTGCATTGCCTTCACCTTGAAAGCTTTTATGCTGCCTTTATGCTTGAATTTCAGCTTGTGCCCCATCCAACTTCGCTGAAATTTTCAGAAGCCCAAAGTCTCGTTTTCTAAAGGGACTTGGACTCTTAGGGCCCTAAGTCTCCTTGAAAGTCAATAGGATTGAGACTCCTAAGTCATGTAGGCATTTTTGAACTTGTTAACACTGGTAGAGAAGATTTTCACGTTTTTTCCTGGATAAAATCGAAGTAACTTGAAACAGTTAAATTTTATTTCTTCTTCCTCCATGAAAAGATGATTGTTCAGTGATTTAGAACCTCCCTGAAATGTGCCCTTGTGGGTATAATATTGAATTTACAGCTTTTGTACGGGCATTTCTCAAACGTGTTCACATCTGAAACACACTCATTTTGAAATGTTTGCAGTGTTCTGTAGAAATGGGGTCAATACCTTCCAAATGGGCTGCCGTATAAAAATACAGATTGTGCCTTTGAGATTACTAACCAGGTACCTGATGCAATCTGAATTTAGGGGTTGCTGCCCGGGAGACGGCTCAAGCTCTGAAAACTCTGGCTCAGGCAGCGCGAGGGGTTTCAGCATCCACCACGGACCCGATGGCAGCACATGCAATGTTAGATTCTGCAAGGGACGTCATGGATGGTTCTGCCATGCTTATTCAGGAAGCAAAACAGGCTCTTGTTGCACCTGGGGATGCAGAAAGTCAGCAAAGGTTAGCTCAGGTAAGTTGCACCATGGCCTAGTATCTCTGCTGTATAAAAAGGGCAGAAAGCAACTTGAGAATGTTTACCCCAGGGCACTAATAGTGCAGCCAGTGCTGGAATATAATATTCTAGGCATCTTTGGGAGATGGGCAGTTCATGTCATTCTTTTTACAAATGCTTGGTTTTAAGAGAGGCAGTGATATGCCTGCTGTACCTTAATGCATGTGAATCAGGCCTTTAACCCAAGCAGTATTTGGGCAGTATTCTCTTGATTGTGAAATAGAATAACTGGCTAAATCCGACGTTACCAAATTGCTGAGTCTTACGAAGTTTGCAACCCATTCTGTAGCACGTCAGTTTTTCTAAACAAGTGACGTTACTGGATTGCATCACTGTGTTATCAGACTGACCAGTCCTTTTTCTGTTGAAGTTGAGTATGTTTTGGTTTTTAAATCAAAATTGGAGAAGCACGTTTTAACTCATGGTACCTTGAGGCTGGGTTGCACAGAGGTTTTGGGGACTCTGAGGAAAAAATCTGAAGCAGAAGCCCTCCATCCTTCTGAAAATATTACCACTGAAGGGTGGAAGTGGGTGGGTGGAGAGTGATCCTGCACTATTCTCACCCCTTCTAAAACAGCTTCACGTCTGTCCCATGGGGCTGGCCCTGGCTCCATGCCTCAAGTGTTAGGACCTGGCACCCAGAGTCATAACACTGCTCAGGTTTGGCCCAGCAGTCCTTCCATCCTTTTGCTCCTCTGCCTCTGGGTGGCTTCCCTTCAGGTTTGTGTAAAGAATGATGCTTACAGCTTTTCTGCAGCTAACACCCGGTTGATTTGCTAGTTTCCCCTATACAAAGGGAAACTGTGACAAGGTAAGTGACTAGCCTCAGAGGAGGAGTCATTGTTAAATCAGGATTAGGATTTAAAAGCTCCAAACCACACTGCCCTTTAGCTAGATTTTATTGTTGGACCGGACCTTATTCCCCACTGGGATTTCTTGTTGTGTTTGTTCGTGTTGGTCTATTTGTTTTACCTGTATGTATATTTCCAGGTGGCCAAAGCAGTGTCTCATTCATTAAATAACTGTGTGAATTGTTTGCCTGGACAAAAGGATGTTGATGTGGCCTTGAAGAGCATTGGAGAATCCAGCAAGAAACTGCTTGTTGATTCGGTAAGAAATCGTTGAAGCTAAATGTTGTTTCAGAAATAAAAATCTGGCCTGGGTTCCTCACATTTTAGTTTTCTTCTTTCCAACCAGTCTTGCATAGTAGCTATTTTTTTATCCTGAACTGTTTTTCTGTTGATTTTGGGGAAGTCTATGTGTATGTGACTTGTAAAGATTACCTTTAAATAGTTAACCCTGCCTAGATCACCATCCACTCCTTTGGTGGGAGCCTCAGCAAAAGAACCAAGGTTTGAATGGATGTGGATTCTTGAAACGTACAATCTTTTTTCTTTCTGGAAGTGATCCCTTTGAATCAGGGTAAGGACTGTGATCCCTGCCACCTCGGGATGTTCCCTTCTGATGCTTCATATCAAAAAATCACTATTTTTCTGTTGCTCCCTTCTAAAAACCTGTGGTAAATCAGTTTAAATGAAATTACAAGTCATGTCCCTGTTTCCTTCCCTGAATGTCACTAATGGCTGGCCAAAGTTATAATGTGCTTGAGGCATATGGGCATTATGTAGTTTGGTCAAGCTTACTCTTCCACTACTTGTGATCGACCTATTCCACAGCTGATTGGGGGATTGTACTTTCAAGTACAATTGGTCAAGTGCTTGCATGATTGCAATTGTCAGTTCAGACCTCAAACATAATTAGAAACCATTTAAAACCCACCAATATCTAAAGCAGAAATGGATTCAATCACCAAAATTCAGAACTGGTTTCATATATTGAACAACCCTAAAGTTTAGGGGCTGCTGGGATCTGGAAGTAACACTGACCGAAGATCTGTTCCCTTCTGTGGCTGAGCCAGAAGGTAGCAGCTGTTCCTCCTTGCAAATGGACTGCCTGTTTTGAGCTCAACTGGTAAAGCCCTGCACTGGAGCAAGAAGTGTAGAGTTTAGTACCCGCAGTCAGCCCGGCCAGGACGGTTGTTACATAGGATTATGGTTTGTGCCCATCTCTGAACTAAAAGTCATCTCCATTCATAAATGAAATCCTAACAGCCAAACTGTTGGATGTCAAACTAGATGATCACAATGGTTCATTTTCACCAGGGAATCTGTGCAGAGTATTGTGAGGTCCAAAGATCACTTTTGTATTACTTAAATATTTTGAATTGTGTTAAAGTACGGAATTAAGGGCTAGTCTGAATAGCTGGGCCCTGTGGTCGCTAAGACACAGCTCTTCTTCTCTTGAAGCTGCCTCCGAGTTCTAAATCTTTCCAAGAAGCCCAAAGTGAATTGAACCAGGCTGCAGCAGATCTGAACCAGTCAGCAGGGGAAGTGGTTCATGCTACACGGGGACAAAGTGGAGAGTTGGCAGCAGCCTCTGGAAAGTTCAGTGATGACTTTGATGAGTTCCTTGATGCTGGTATTGAAATGGCTGGTCAAGCACAAGTGAGTTTTGGTGACTGTAATTGGTAACTGTGTTACACTGGGTATTCAGAGATATTAAACTAGTCGAGTTCAGTGCTAGTCTACACCTTCCTGGATGTGGTGGATGTTACAGAAGAGTCACTGATGACTACCATTCAGAAGTGAAGAGAGCATGGTGGGGTTTACATACTGTGCAAAATATACGGATGTATCTGTTCCTCATGTTTCCTGTTGAAACTATGATTTCCTGCTCATCCATTTAGTGTGAGACTTGAGGTAATTGATTTGTGAGCCATATAGCTGAAGGTACAGTAATCCATCGCCTTTTCCAGTGGTCAGAAATTTTGTAAAGGACCACTTTCTGTTTTGATGCAGTTACCCAGGAGTGTAATTGGAGTTTGCTATTTAAAATTAAGCAGCTCTAGAGCTTGAGTGACCAATGCTCCAAATAATGAGAGTAAGAAGGGGACTCAGCATGCAGAATTTGGCAACTCCCATTCAGTGTGCCACTAGAGCATACACTTTATATCCCATCCATGGATCTGCCGAGGACTGGAGCCAGCCTGTAGAGAAGGTTGGTGAAGTACCGTGTGTGACAGCATTGTATAATTTTGCAAGGTGAAAGCCCAGGGACGCAATGGAAACGAAGGAGTTTCCGTCATCCCTGTCCCTCCAGGGCAGAAATATAATATGTCTGGG
Organism: Mesoclemmys tuberculata; assembly: GCA_007922155.1. Classification (NCBI taxonomy): domain Eukaryota; kingdom Metazoa; phylum Chordata; order Testudines; family Chelidae; genus Mesoclemmys; species Mesoclemmys tuberculata. The sequence goes on from ML675621.1 coordinate 4,919,837, forward strand.
GGGTATAGAGTGAGTCAACTTGCTCAGCTACCACCTAGCTTTTACCTGTTCGGCAGCTGACTGGTTGAGTTGCAGGCTCCAGGGCTATAAATTAGTGCTCTTCAGCATCACTAAATTTATTAAAGGAATGCTTTGAGTCCAATTGTGCTGGCCTAGTGTCCCTTAAGCCTATACTTTGTGGCTAGAGCTGGGCTAAGAAAGCAACCCTGCATATTCTTGTGAGCAAAACCTGTCAGTGTGTGCAGTGCTGATGCTGGCCGTCTTAATCACTTACTCACAAACACTAGCGTGGGACTGCTGTATTCACAAGGCTCTTCACTGACGTTAAAACTGTAAATTTTAGTGCAAATGCCTGTTTGCAAGGGAATTTCTACCAGCAATGGCTTTGTGGCCCTTTTGAAAGGATTGTCTCAATCACACAATAGATGAAAACAATCAGTTATTCATGGATAATGTACAAACAAAAAGGATGCTTTCTGTTTTCAAATAGTCATTCAATCAGAACAGCAACAGTATCATATGACTTGGCTGACCTGAAATGTGGGGCAAATATAGCAAATACAGAAAGACAAATCCAGTTCACATCAACTAAGTAAAATACAACCTGTTTGCAAATAATTCTAGCACAGAAAGACTAAGTTGATTGCATAAATCATTGACAAGAAATCTAACCACTGCTGTTTGTCACATACTGTAATTATGCAATACTATTTTCTAACTTCACATGTGTAAAATTATTTCATAATCATTCTCTGAAAGTAATGTCATGTGACATCAAATTCAAACTGTTTATCAAATAAAGCTAATTAGTAGATTGAGTTTTCCTGAAAGTACTATTTCTCCATGGTTTCTTATGATTTCTTTTATTTCTTACAATTAAATATTTGTGACAGTCTCTGCAGAATTTCTGTTTGCTTAAGCCATTAATCCATTAAAGGTGTAAGTAAGAGTGCTTGTAAATTACACAGCAGGTGCTGGAATATAGTCAGTACCCATTGACAGAACAATGTGGATCAGTTGTGCCAGGCAGAGACACACAAGAGTCTTGACAACAAAAGCATTGTTCAGCAAGTAGTTAAATTTCCCCCCACTTCTCTGTAAATGCTCTTATTGTTTGAAATCAAGCTGCTTGTATATTGGTTTCTTTTTCTGCTGTATGGAAGGAGCTAGAGGCACCTATCTGGGCGAGCAGAGGCTATGCTCAGTGGCCCTATCTGGAATGTCATCCCATGCATGTCATTGGTTTTAGATGGATAATTCAATTGAATTCCAAAATGCTGTGCTTGAAGTTTTAGCTGTCTCTCTAGCTAATGCAAACTGTGTACGTAATGTTATGCTGCTGTGGTTTTCCAGACTAAAGAGGACCAGATTCAAGTAATAGGGAACCTCAAGAACATCTCTATGGCCTCCAGCAAGCTGTTGTTGGCTGCCAAGTCTCTCTCAGTTGATCCTGGAGCTCCTAATGCCAAGAACCTCCTAGCAGCAGCTGCAAGGTAAAGGCATATCACCTGCTTTAGGTTTACTAAGATGGTGTTTAAGTATTTTCCCTTGCAATATGTATTATTTGTTAGCTTATTTTTCTGATAATATTGGTTAACCATATCGGATGTTCTATGCTTATTAAGCTTATTAAGTGAGACTGAAATCAGAGGAAACTTGCTTACACTGGATTGGTGTTAATCAGTTAATCTATTGAAGTCAGAGTCACGTTGACTTACAGTAGATGAAGATCTGGTCTGGGTTTTAAAAAGACTATTTCTAATGCTTTTTTTTTAAATGTTTTTTGTCCATCCTGTCTACTTCCTTGCCTGCTCTCTCACATGCAGACGCTGTGGATGTTGCTATATGGCTGCTGGCGGCAAGGCCTTCAAAGAAAAGTCTTATTAAGCAACGTCCCTGTCTATTTTGTGGCTATAAACTGTGCAGTGGAGGGGTGGGGAGAGATTTCTCTTTTATTTTTTGGTTAGAAACCAAGTTTTTATTTTGGGGGTTTTCATCTCATATGGGGGCTGCAGCTGATCCCACCTCTTGAATGTCCACCCTGGTTCACCAGCCAAGGAGATGGCATGTACAGGCCTGTTGCATGCCTGCTGTCAGAGCTGCCCAAAAGTCTCTTTAGCCATCTGCTGTAATGTCCCGATCAGGTGCTCTCACCATGTTACTTTCTTTTCCCAAGTCACTTTTACCAAATGAAGTGCACACAATACAATTAGATCACTGCATAATGAGTCTGCTTGATCAGCTGGTGTAATAGTAGCATTCTTGATCTTTAACAAAAATGTTTCCGTTTTCACAACACACATTTTTATTAGGGTCCATAAAGCTTTGAGTTTGAACAACAAGCAGCCAAACACAACATCCTCTAAAGTACGTTTTGCCAAAACTTCTTCAAGAGGTTTCTGGGCATCACAGTTGCTATAGTTCTGGGGGGTTTTGGGGGAGGGAGGCTGTTAGGGTTTTTTTAAATAATTTTTGTTATACCCTGAATACAGAAGTGCCACTGCCTTGTTTGCTAGGAAGTGAGTTTTAGGTGCTGCGGTTTTCCGACATTTCCAAGCATAGCAGTTGCTGGCATTGTTGAAGCCTTTTGTGTAGGCAAGGCTTAATTTTGAAATTGCACAATGACATTAGATCCAGAATGAAATAAATTGTCAACTAATTTATATTTATAACGCATCAAATTCCCTTTACAAACCAAAACTGCGCAAATGGCCTAGGAACTTGCCAGCGTGACATGAAGATCCCACCTGATGCTTATCTTCTAAGTGACAAATAATTCGGACAGAGGGGTTATGTTTGAGGGCATTACTGTCAATCAGTTGTTTCATTTGGAACCTCTTTCACTATGGAGTTTTTCAGCTGGGGTTAGATATTGTGTTCTCCCCACCGAATACAGTATTCACTGTAGTCTGCAAGCACTAGTGGTGAGAGAAATGGAAGAACATTTGGGCTTGAAATTGCTTTTCACAGTGCACAGATGAATAAGAGAAAATTGAAAATAAGGAAAGTTTGTCAGTCTTCAAAATGTCGTCTTTTCTTTCCCCCTCCCCTCCCTCAGAGCTGTGACAGAGAGCATTAATCAGCTCATCACTCTGTGCACCCAGCAGGCACCTGGCCAGAAGGAATGTGACAATGCTCTCCGGGAACTCGAGGTATTCTCAAGCTTGGGGTTTCATGGGGTGAACCTTCCTGCTGTGAAGATGTTGGTCAGCCTTTACATCTTCTTCTCCCTGTCTGAGTAGTTGCTGTGTCATTGCCTCCCCACTGGATATCTGTGGCAGGATGTATTTTCCCTCTAGGCGTATCTGAGTAAGGTGAAGTTTCTGTCATGGGATTTTAATAGAAGTCAAGGACAGGTCACAGGCAATAACCTGTGAAAAATTCCCAGAAACCCGTGACCTGTCCCTGACTTTTTACTAAAAATACCTTGGGGAAAGAGAGACAAATAAAGCCACTGCACCAACAGGCTGGGGGATGCTGCTCTGGCAGGCGCTGGGGCTGGCTGCCACTCATTTTGTTCTGCCGATCACTGATGGGGGCTGTGACATCTTGGCTTTTCTGCCCTATCTTTGTGTAACTGGAAGTGAAACCAGAGGTTCTGAAAGTCACATCTTCCTAGGAAAAGTTTTATCGTGAGTTATGCCATGATTTCCGTATTCCTCTAGACTTCTAATTCCTCATGTTTTCTTTATCTCAGGGCTTGTCTTCACTACGCTGCTCCATTGGCGCCACAGCCATCGATGCAGCGCCATTGATTGAGCGGAGTCTGGTGAAGACACGCTCAGTTGATTGCTGAGCACTCTCCCGTCGACTCCGGTACTCCACCGGAACGAGAAGCGTAAGCTATGTCGACAGAGTGTAGTGAAGACAGCGTGGCTACTTGATGTAAGGTACGTCGGCTTCAGTTACGTTACTTAAGTAACGTAATATGCGTACCTTACATCGAACTGGCCGCGTAGTGAAGACAAGCCCTCAGTCTAGCCGAATGTCTTTCAATACTGCGTCTCCTAGTACGCGCTAGCTATTGTGTTCTGCTGCATGAGTGTTGTAACAATAGCTCTTTCAATTGACTGCGTAGTGGATAGCTAGTGGGTTCTTGGTGAAAGACCTAGTGCCTATGTTAATATCAAACCAATCACGATCTGCTCCAAAACACTAGGCAATAGTATGGTAAGCTAAGCTAAACTGATGTTAAGTTACTTACTGTCAGTATATCAGGGCCTGAATATTAAAGAATTGTGTCTTTAGTCACTCACTTGTCCCCTGTGCGGTATTGGAATCTCATCTTAGGAGGCTCTTATCCCAAACAAAACCTTTACTTTCAACGAAAACAATCAACACTTTTAAATAATTACATTGTTCTTAGAGAGACACGTCAGGTGAGGTAATATCTTTATGGGATCTACTTCTGTTGGTGAAAGAGAGAAGCTTTTGAGCCACACAGAGCTCTTCTTCAGGTCTGGAAAAGGTACTGCTAAATGCAAGGCAGAGCATGATAAACATGCTTGATTAACATAAGAAGTTAGCACATATTAGCTAACGGCACATATTAGGTAAAGGACCGTTCAAGGTAGAGTGACCTGTTAGCAGTCATCGCACAAAAAGAGGGGTTCGGTGGTTTACAGATTTTTTTAAAAAGCCATAAATCCAGTATCTGTGTGATTTTTAGTGTCTAGCAAAGTAATGAATTTAAGATCCCAGGCTTATCTTTTGAAAGTGTTGTGCAGGTTTCCTTTGATGATGAGGACTGGTAGGTCAGATGTGGAGCGATTGCTTTGTGAAAAGTGTTCAACCACAGGTGATAAAGTGTTTTTGTCTTTTATCATTTGTTTCTGTGAGTTCATTAGCAAGCGTAGTGATAGATGCTATTGGGGCATTTAGTGCAGTGTATGAGGTATACCACATGTTGTAATAGGCATGTGTAGGATCCATGGGTCTTGAAAGGCGTGTTGTGGAGTGTGTCGATAATTGTGGCAGTGGAGATATGTCTGCAGGTTTTTGTACCTGTTGTTCTGTCAGCGTCTGGTGCTGCATCGGGTTGGTGCGTCCTGCGGGGAGCTTGCTTCTGATGATGAGCTTGGAGAGGCTAGGGGATATAGGTTCCGGTGTGGGTGTAGCTGACAACTAGGGGTCTGTAGTCAGGGGGGTTTATTTCTGTACTCAAGCAGGTTTTCTCAGGGTATTTGGATGACCTGTTCCTGGATCCGATCTCCTTCTCCGTAGAGTGTCCTTGTTTGGTGAAGGCAGTTTTAAGTGTGTCAAGGTGTGTGACTAAGTGCTGAAGAATATTGCTGCTGCTAAGCTGTGACAGTTGCTCAGTGCTCCTGTGTTATCAGCGCTAGCAGAGAGCTCAGCTTGCTAATTCAGCAGCCCTCCATGTTACTTATCAGGAAGGACCACAGGCACGGTTTGGCAACCAGGTGTCTTGCCCTCAACGCACAGTCCTAACAACTCACAGAACTTGCGCAAGTACATTAACATGCAAATGCTTCATGGCAAGGATTGGCTCAGTCAGCAGCAGGAGTTTCTGCTGTCCCTTGGCCACACAAAGGATGAAGGCAAAGTACCCTGACACTTATAGACTGAAACAAACAACTGTAATAAACAAACTTACATACCACCTTACTTGTTTCATGACATCTGTTTGTTACCTCTTCTTGTTCTTGATATCTTGGACAAAATAGATTGGGGTGTATCTGTACTAGCCTTCTAAAATGTATATATGTAAATATCTAGTGCATAGTACTTCTTAGGAATGCCTATCTTTTAGCAAAACTAGCAGTTCATGTACCGGCCAGTGAACTTGTATTTAAACAGATGCTTACATGTCCTGTCTTTGGTTTACAACCTCTGGTTCAGGCTTCAGATCTTACGCCAGGCGCAGTGATCTAGGCTTTTTCTTTCTACTATAAGGTTTATATCCTGGATTTTCTCCTCAGAGCATATTCTGTGGTATCTGAGTGCCTGGCTGGAGATAACAGATTTCTTGGTGTATTTGAGGTGGTTACTGGATCTCTGAAGGTAGATGTGATGATCAGGCAGTTTCTTGTATATGATTGTCTGTAGGGGTCCATTTTCAAGCTGATGGTGCTATCCAGGAAGTTGATGCTAGTGTGCAAGTATTCCAGAAAAAGTTTAATGGTGGTTGTTGAAGTTGTGGAAGAAATCATTAAGGAAGTTCAAACTGTCTGTCCAGAGAATGAAAATATCATTGATGTATCTCAGTTATATCACTGGTTTCATGGTGCATTTGTCCAGAAATTCTTTTTCAAGGTGACCAATAAAGAGGATGGTATATTGGGAAGGCATCATAGGACCCATGGCTGTTCCCATGATTTGGACAAAATGTTTGCTGTTTTATGTAAAACTGTTATGAGTGAGGACAAAATGGATGAATATGATATGTTTTGGGTGGATATCTGAGGATTTTCCATTCTCTTGTAACTATTTGAGTCAGGCAGCTATGCTCTCATTTTGAGGGATGTTGATTTACAGGGAAGCGACATCCATGGTGGCGAGTTTGGTGTGAGAGAAGTCATTAATGTTGCGGGGTTTGTGGAGAAAGTCAGTTGTGTCCTGGAGAAAGCTGGCCCTTTGTGTGATGAGTGGTTTGCGGATTGTTTCTATGAGTTCCAATATTCCTTCAGTAAAAGCGCCATGGCCAGATATGATGGGTCTGCTGGGTTCTCTTGTTTGTTTATTTTGGGAAACATGTAGAAGGTCCTGAGGAGGGTTCATGTGGGGGGATGAGTTTGTAGAGTTTATCTTGGATTTGTTTGGGGAAGTATTTGATTATGTCCTTGAATTCCTGAGTAAGTTGTAGTGTGGGTCATCTTTGAGTTCTTTATAGTAGGTGGTGGTGAAGAGTTGTCAGTTGGCCTCGTTAACATAGTCGTCATGGTCCAATAGAAGATATTACTTCACCCACCTTGTCTCTCCAATATCTTGGGACTGACAAGGCTACAACTACAATGCATACCACATACACACATTCCTACACGTACACACGCTATTTTTGTGGTGATTCAAGACAAAAAATGAAAGGGCCATAGGAGGTGTTTCCTCTTGGTGTGTTAGACTTTCCGCAGCATGACGTTGGCTCTCCTTGTGCAGAGCTGATGTGATCGGCCGTGTGAGGAGGCTTTCTGGCTGTTTGTAGTGCTGATTACTGCCTAACCATGTTGAGGCTTTTGCTTTTTGCTTACATTTTTCCCACTGTTGTTTCTTTCCAAAAGGAACAAATAAATCAGTTAGGTACCATTGATGCCACCAGTTTTATTAGAAGCAAGGACTTCTTAGATGATCATGTTACAGAGGTCATGATCCCTTTAGCCAAATGATTCATCATCTTGTAAGGAAAAGAGCTTTGAGTGGGATGATACTGACACTCAAAACCAAATTTGAGCCTGATGAAAGTGGGTACAACTCAGTGTAGTCACATCTGGACTCATTTGGCTCTTAATGTGTTACAGCTTCCTTAATATAGGTGTTGTTTCAAGCTACAGTATGTGGCTTTGCCACAGTTCAGAGCTACTTCCAGGAGAGAGATCCTCAGTTTTCATCTGAGGATGTGCCTTGTTCAGTGGGGTGGGGAGCAGAGATGTGATGATGAGGAATTCAAGCTGAAATCCAACCAGTGCTAAGTGTGTTATAGTATGTGTGGGAGAGGAGATATGGCGCTATCACACTTTTAATGACAGTAACTGTTTCAGTGAGCATTTGTAAGAACTTGCATCAGTAATACTCCCAGGATGTTTCCATGGCATTTTTACAACTAAACAAATGACTTTTTTCTTTTGCTTTTAAACTTCGGATTACCTATGTACCGTACAGTTGTGCTTAAAGTCAACCTTTCTCTTGTGATTTACTGCATGACCAGTGTATGGACATAGCAGTGAAGAGTGATTTCTTTTTTAATAACACAGGCAAAGGAGAAAATAAATGGAAAAACCTATAGAATAATTACAGAGCTCTCCCTTGAATTTCTGATCCCAAAGGAAGAGTGGAGAGAGATGAGAATTAACTGGAGAAGAAAGCAATAGTGGGAAAAGGAAAGAGATTAAGCACAGAGTGAATAAATAAGGTGGAAAAGGGGACCTCTAACTTGTTTTCCTGCCAATTATTTTAAATTTACAAATTGTTCATTCCTTCTGCTGAGCAGAATTTGTCTATACCTCGGTGCTACGACCCGGGTTGATGTGACTGGCAAGCTCTGATCAGAGTCCCAGCACACACACAGCAAATATTATCAGAGCTCTGGATGAAAGCTTTGCACAGAGCTTGCTGTCTCACTATCCCTGTCTTAGGCTGTTACTGCTAGTTGTCCACCACTGTGAGACTTGACCATATTAATATAGAAGTCACACTAGAAATGGGATTGACTGTGTGTGGCTTCTTCCGTACAAAATGGAACCAAGTTAAGAAGAGCAGGTGTCAGAGCTCTAGAGACCTGTATGGAGAAGGAGCCTGCTGGGAGGGGATCCTCACCTATGAGAACTACCAAAGACTGTGAGCCTGGTCGGAGAGCTGTAAGCAAAGGCAAGCTCTGATAAAGAGCTGGAAAGACTTTTGAGTCTAGAGGAAAAGCGATGTGCATGCTGAAGCCTGTTACCAACTGAAATTACTAGTTTTGCCTGTGGAAGGCTAAGTGGAAGATTTGTGGTGTTTTGAACTTTGTTCATAAATTAGACTCCTGTAACGGGGATATTTAGTGGGAAAAACCCCTGTAGTGTGAGGTCAGATGAACTTGGGTAGAAGGGGACACTGAGGCAACAGCAGGGTCTAAAGCCAGACCTGGGTAAAGCTGTAAGAAGCTTACTGGAGTGCCCATCAACTTTAAGGAAAGTCAACATTAATAGGTGTTACCCATTTCACTTTTATTATGGTTAAGATACAAGGGTCTTTCCCCATCAGCTGCCTTTTTCTTACCTCATCCACCAGTTTCTCCTACTAGTCTCCTTTGAGCTCCCTAAAATAACTGGAAAGTATAGCTTTTCATCAGTGATTTAAGTATCATGTCAGCATACCCTGGGGCCTGTCCTGTGGAGCAGATAAAGAGAAGATGCACGCTTTGTGCTTTCCCAGGAGTATGGAAACCTTGTTTAACTCTCCCTAGGCAGATGGACATGGCGAATCACTCCCAGCACTTCTGGATAAGGAACAGATGGGAGGGTTTTTAGCAGCAGCAAATTGCATCTTAACTGTAGATCTGCTTCCTGTAATCTGTCCAAGGAGACTTACAGCACCTGTCTTGAATCAGTGAAAATGTGGATAGAACTTGCTTTGCCCTCTGCTACTCAGTAAATTGCTATGTAGGGTGGAGCAGGGCACTGAAGTACTGCAGTTGTGTGGGGAACAGAGAAATAGAGGGGCAGGAGGACAGCAGAGCTGTTGGCAGAAGAGACGTCTTGTTAATACTGACTCATTGTTGACATTCATACAGTAAGATAACTGACAGTAAAACCCTTAAAGAAAATTATCTTGACTTTTAGGCTGTTCAAAGACGACAGACAAAAGTTCAGCTCTGATAAAAATCTCACATTTAAATTCTTACCCAAATTTCCTTTGCTGAAAAAAATCAGGCTGAAAATCTTTCAGCTGTAGCCCTTTACTGACTTCCTGTACTTGCTGATTTCTTCTTGGACAGACCGTAAGAATAGCTAGTAGGGCTGTGATTCAGCTTCCATTCTTGACTGTAACCATGATCATCAGTTTAAAAAAAATATATTTTAAGCAAATGAAGAGAATTGCCTGTTGAATTTTAGTTTTTTGAGAATTTCTTCAGGTAAATACATTTATTTTTCTTGACAAGTATATGAAGTAACTTTCTTTCTTGGGTAACTCTATACTGTACTTCCAAGGCCCCGGTTCGCTCCAGGAGAAGGGCAACTCTTACTTAATTCTACTTGTATCTTAAGTATTTTCAGATAGCACTTGGCAGAGGGAACTGTGCTGGGAGGTTCTGTTAGCAGGAGGAAACAAATGCAAGCAGATGGTGCACTTACATTTAGCCAGGTGACTGTTTGTGTCTCCAGGCAGTAGGTAACAAGAGGTGGCAGTTCCTTGAATCAATTTTTTAATTCCCAGGAAGGTTCTGAGATCCAACCGAAGGAGTGGGTGGAGGTGGTTGCCAGTTTGTGATACGGTGACACAGAGGAAAGTTTAGTCAGTAATAGTCAGCTACCAAAATATCTATGTACTGCAGTATCTGAGAATCATGTTCTTTGCCTGGTGATAAGGAAACTAGGAGGTGCAGCTGTGTCCACTCGTTTAAGTATTGCCATGGTGTATGTGTCTGGCTCAGACCTGGGGTATAGCCATTGTAGTAAATGACGCTGTTTTCCTTTCTTTCAGACAGCGAAGGGGATGCTGGATAACCCCAATGAACCTGTAAGCGACCTCTCATATTTTGATTGTATTGAGGGAGTGATGGAAAACTCCAAGGTAATTCTGTTACTTTACTTCTGGGTGTGCGTGTTAAACAGTTTCTAATCAACGGAGGTGTCTGAATGCTAATAAACACATTGGAAAGAGAATATCTGCTTCAGTCTGCTCCTGGGAGATGTCATTTTGCTCTAACCATATCCAGTTCCCTGGTAAAAGTCAGTCTGAGAAGCTTGTGAGCAATCTTTATGTTGCTGTGTGGATTTTTTATTCATCTGAAGTCCTCTTGTGTGGATAGCGTTTAATGTCATGTGATCGCCTCGTGGTGATTTCTGAGGCCTAACCTGAGCAATCCAAATATTTCATGATACCAGCAAGTACTGTATAATCTGGATTATTTTTAGCCATTTTGTGTCCTGTGTCTAAAGTAGAAAAAATCATAATCTATGGAAACAGTCTTTTTTTAAAGTTTCATTTACGCACGCACGCACGCGTGTTAACATGTTAGTTAATTGACTAACTTTGCCTATTGGAATAAACCTGTGTTCAAACTATGATTTAACTTGAATTGAAATTTTTTACCTGGTCTACTCTATAGTTGCTCAAAAAATCTGTAAGTGTTAGAAGTTACCACTACTCCACCCCAAATGTGTTTTACAGGGGAAATCTTACCATACTCTGCAAAAACTCAGCTGAAAGTTTTAGTCCATCTTCATTTTGATCTTTTCAGTATGTGATGCATTGGAATTGTCCCAAAGTCTTCAAAATCTTGGGGGGAGGGGAACGATGCTTGATGTACTGGAATATGGAATTAGTTTGCTTTGGTGCTATGCCGAAGACGTTGCAAGCTAAAAAACCCAGCAGGATAGGCTTCAATGAGACAGACACTAAGATTTAACAAGCCTTCTGATATTTGAACATTTCCTATGTGCCAAGCTGCAAATACCTTTTCCACAAAGTTTGAGCAAGTGTTTTGGGGCAGACAAAGAGGTTGCACTGGATTGCTCCTGTGTGCAATTCAGGAAAGCTTGGAAAACACTTATTGCCATGGAGAGGGAAGTATGGTAGGAGAATAATTTACCTTATTTTTAATTGTTAAGGTCCTTGGAGAGTCAATGGCAGGCATTTCCCAGAATGCCAAGACTGGGGATCTGCTGGTTTTTGGAGAATGTGTTGGAGTTGCTTCCAAGGCTCTTTGTGGTCTCACAGAGGCTGCAGCCCAGGTAAAACACTTGTTTGTGAAGCCTGTAAAACAGATATCAATCTGCTCTGTATTGCTGTCTTGTTTGTGAGAGTATTTGAGCTTTCATTCCTGGTGGCCAAAGACTCCAAGTATTTGCGTTGTTCAGTGGTGTTCATCTTGGAAGATGAGAACAGACATTAACTAAAATGTCATCACAGCATGCTTCTGAGGTAAGGTAAACAATATTGTGCCTGTTTTGTGTGGCAGGAGAAGGAGGCAGAGAGGTCAAATGAGTTCCCCAAGGTTATAGAGGTAGTAAGTGTCAGAACCAGGCCAAAGTCCCCAGGATCATGCCCCTTCAGAATTAATTCAGGAGAAGGAAGCGGGGAAAACCTTAGTTACTTTGAAGCTGGGTAATTAGAGCCTTGTGCCTTAAGTTAACCACAAAAAAGCATTCTGGGGATCATTTCTAATAATTAGTCCATGTCTTCAAAGTATGCCTAATCTCATTCAGTTTTAGCACAGGAGAAGAGATTATGGTAAATGTATGTTTTAGGCTATGTCTACACTACCACTTAGAATCATAGAATATTAGAGTTGGAAGGGACCTCAGGAGGTCATCTAGTCCAACACCCTGCTCAAAGCAGGACTATCCTCAGCGAAATAAATTTCTGTCAGTATAACTTACGTTGCTCAGGGGTGTGAATATTCCAGCCCCCAAATAACATAAGTTATGCCAATGAAAGTGGTAGCTTGCACAACGCTGTGTTGGGAGAGTTTGTGTCGCTCGCAAGGGTGGTTTTCGATGGGAGAGCTGCTCTGCTGCAACGCTGTACGTGTGGATGTGCTCTTAGACGCCTTACAACTGCGTGGACGTTTTCTCAGTCTCTAGGAAGCTTAAACTGTTGCAGCATTCGGAGAGGGTGTAAAGGTTGGATCTGTCTGCCACAATTACATAATTCAGAGCAGCCTGCTTCCCGAGTTACTGAGCAGCTCGCCCTTGTGACCAAAGGTTATGTTGCCTTTGCAGTGAAGGCGCCAGCTCTGAGGGATCATCCCATGCAGCTGCAAATTGCTGTGCTGCCCCCGAAAAAAGAGTTCGTCTGTAACCTGGGCTTCCTGGGCCCCACAGTTAGTCCTGGGTTTCTTTGTTGGGAGAGGGCAGGGCCTGTGAATACTGTATTATCCGTAAGGGAAATCAACAAGAAACCTCCATGCATAGCTTTACCTCCATAAACCTGATCTCTGTGGTGAGAGGGGTGGAAACATAGTTTAAATGAAAACTGTTAGCACCGATCATTGTGTGTCCTTATTTGGGGGGTGGCCTGCAGCTACAGGTTTCATGGGTCCTAAAGTTAACTCTAGAAACGGAGCATCTCTTTTGTGTGATGACTAAAATGTGTAACTTTACACTTGGTTGTACATTGAAGGGGCGGTATGAAAAGGTGATGTGTGGGGAACTGAAGTCTTCCATTTTCTATTCAGATCTGACCAAAATACTGGACCCCTCAAAATCTGGCTGCTCTAGTGGATGAAAGTAGCCTTGGACAAAGAGCATCAGAGTTCTTACCTGGCTAACGCAGGGATAAATCAGTTCTCCTTGGATATTCATTGGATAATAAAGTATATTCACCCTTTGGATTTTGCTGAGGAGTTTTGTTTAGGCCAGGGGTTCCAAACCATTTGTCATCACAACCCCATTTTAATGAAGTATTTCCTGCCAGGGCCCCAGACAGCATGGAGGACACCATTTTGCTTCGCAGTGTGACCTCGCATGCACCGTACATGCAAGATCATGCTGTGCAGAGCAAAATGGCGTCCTTCACATACAAGGGATTGCTGTGACCCCGTCTGCTGATGGTGCAACCCCATTTGGGGTCACGACCCACAATTTGGGAATCACTCGTTTAGGCTCATTATATTTTACACATTATATTACAAAGACACTAGCTTTTACATCCTCCTACAAACTTGTTGCTGGGCCTTTATTAACAGCAGCTTTGCTATATGACTTCTCAAGACAGCCTGACCACCATGGTCAGTAGACATTTGGCTGGCTCATTAAACAGCTGGAATGGGCTTTGCATAATCTTTGAATTTGCTTTTATTTCTTGTTCCCTTCCTAGGCCGCTTACCTGGTAGGCATCTCAGATCCCAACAGTCAGGCCGGTCACCAGGGGCTTGTCGATCCTATCCAATTTGCCAGGGCCAACCAGGCAATCCAGATGGCGTGTCAGAATCTTGTGGATCCAGCAAGCAGCCCATCACAGGTAATTCTTCCCAGGAGATTGTAATGAGACCTTTTCTGAGTTTGATAAGGACCCATCTGTTTGCTCTGTATTGATGGAGAGGGGAAATACTATGTTTGTAAAGATGGAAAGGGATTGAGTCACCGTGTGTTCAGAATTAGAATGCCATTACTACCTCGTCCCTTTGTCTGGTGCTACACCTGTCTTGTGCCATCTGTTCTTTCAGGTTTTATCAGCAGCCACGATAGTGGCCAAGCACACTTCAGCTTTGTGTAATGCTTGTCGTATTGCTTCGTCGAAGACAGCCAACCCAGTTGCCAAGAGACATTTCGTGCAATCTGCTAAGGAGGTTGCAAATAGCACTGCCAACCTGGTGAAAACTATCAAGGTACATGTTATGTTCTCTTTCATTGTGCTTTCATTTCTCCTCTGCTCTGCTGAAACAGAAGGTGATCTGTTTAACAGTATCTTCTTTCTCTTTGCGATACACTTTTTAAAATATTGTCATTCATTAGGAATCCCAGTCATGGACCAGAACCCCATTGTGTTAGACACTATATAAACACACCTTGTGTAAACTGGGAAGTGTAATATTTTAATTGAACTGGTCTAGTTCATGTGGTACAACCCTCCTTTGTGTGGCCGCAGTTATAAAGAGTCTGTATAAATAGTTACAAATAGCTGTACGGGCATAAAGCCCCTTTATACCAGTACAGCTATTCCCATATGCGAAGGGGTATAAGCTATGCTGCTGTTACACACACACAAACGATGTTAAAAAGATTATTACAGTTTCCAAGTCACGCACTCAAAATGCACTCTATGCAATCTTAATTTGTCCCTTTGTGCATCTGCATTGTGATACACTCTTTAATTATATGATCACATATAATTTTTTCCACAGGATCCCTGCCTCATTCAATGCATTGAATGGATGGTGCTCACTTAATGAGCAGCTGTTCAGTATTGTTTAATCCTTACTGTTCAATGTGTAGCCCAGGTCTTATTTACTGTACATTACCCAACTGCTGCTCCAAAGATAGAATTATCACTGTCCTCATGGGCTTTTCTGCAGTGCTCATCACTATAATATCGGAGTGCTTCATGCTCAGAGGACATTAATTTATCTCCAAAACACCCAGTAAATGAAGCAGGGGTCCTCCAGACAACAGCTTCCTTTGTGACATAACCCTGATAAATCCTAAGAGCAGATCCCTTCTGTGCACCAAATGAGGCAGGGACCCGGTGAAAAAAAATTGTACATGATCATTGAATTAAAGGCTGTAACATGATGCATAAGCACAGGGGAGACTAATTAAGGTTCCACAGGCAACCTTCATTCTTAAATCTCTTAATTTTTGTGTGCTTCCCTTGATAATTTTAACAAAGTGTTCTTTTAACATAGTTTTGTGTGTGTAATTTCCTAGGTTCTGGGGGAGGTGTGGGGTTAAAATGAAAGAAAGGGATGAAACTGCTCTAAGAATGGAAAGTTTTATCCCAAATAGTTAAAGTATGGCAAAGTTATAAGCAACTGAAATCAGGGCCGTATAATGGGGAGTGTTGGAACATTAATAAGAGGAGATACTAAATTAATAGCTTTTAAGGCCAGAAAGGACGACTGTCATTATCTGATCTGACCTCTTGTGTAGCGCAGGCCATAGAACTTCCCCAAAATAATTCCTAGAGCAGATCAGCTATGGTTATTATCAGGTGTGTGTGCATGAGTATAACTGCATGTACACTTGGGCTTGTACTTGTATACCAGTAAAAAATCACATCCCAGTTGGTGTAGTTAGTTACACTGCTACAACTTTCAAGTATAGATCAGCCTAAATGTTCTTGTTGCATATGAAACAGGTGGCCTCTGAAACACTTGCTGTTAGTTATCTGGAATCCAGAGTTAGAAGTTGTTGAGATCCTCTGAGGGACTCAGCTTGTGTATCAGAAATAACACTCTGAATTGAGAGATAATAGCTTGCTTCAGAGTTGAAATATACAAGTACAGTAAAAAATAATAGTTAACTTTTGTTAAACCTTGGCCATTTGTTTTCTAAATACTGCTGTGAGTTCTGATAGGAAGCGGTTTCTCTTCTTGTGAGAAAGAATGAAGCTTGTGAAAAACCTGGAAATCTGAATTCCTCCATAAGCCATTAGCTGGCCTGTTGCTACAAGTCTTCTAAAACAGCTGTATTAGAGGACTCGGCTCTATTATGGTGTTGCATTGAACCTGCTTTCATGTTGAGCTATTTCCTGAGAGATTATGAAGGAGCTGAGTTCACATACATGAAAATGAGTCAGTAACAGCTATGAACACTGATGTCTGGTTTAGAGGTTTTAAGTTCCAAGAAAAAGATCAACTTGTTAGCATCTTCCACCTCTGTGGACTTGAGGTATTAAAACATGATTTATGGGAAGTCATTAGAGTGCAATTATTTTAAGCTTTTTTCCCATCCTTCATAGCAGCAGAGCTGCTTTCGGCTTGGGTCAATCATCTCACAAGTAAGTGAAGAAACATGTTAAATTTCATTCCTTTTTTTCTAAAACGTGAAATCAAAGATCAGCCTTGTGTTTGGAGGAACTTTCAAATCAATTTGCCAATCTCAAATGTTATAAATATTTTGCAAGTTACAGTGAATTAAACTATCTCCCTTCAGTATGTGACCCATATGAGCCTTTGCAAAGGGTCTCTTGCACACCGGAAACTAATTGCCACGTTCTTTGTCAGGCTTTGGATGGTGATTTCTCTGAAGATAACCGCAACAAGTGTAGAATTGCAACTGCACCTTTGATTGAAGCTGTGGAAAATCTGACAGCATTTGCTTCCAATCCAGAGTTTGTCAGTATACCAGCACAGATCAGCATGGAGGTAGGAAGAGAGTTGTATTTGAAACACAAAGTAATCATGTGATGCATCATCCCTCACGATAGCCTCTATATTAAAGTTAAAATGTAGAGTTAAACTTTTGTAACGAAGAAAACCTTTGACGAATCTGGTCCTACATGTGAGTTCCATGTGGGCACACACAACTCATTTCAGGATCAGGGCCTATGATCCCAAATCAGGAACAAAATATATGTGGACTTAAGTAACCAAGTAACTCGGCCAAAGAAGTGGATTTTTTTTTAAAAAAATTTCCCTTTGGCCAGTCCTGCATTCAGGATTCCTTCTTTTCCCTTGAGAATTGCTTGCAGCACAAATACATGAAGCACTGTTTTTCCCACATTCCCTATACAGCCACTACACTGTGACAAGAGCACCTTCCTGCTTAAAATCTTTGCCTAGCTGAAGGGCTGATCTAATCTGCCAGGCTGTATTCCTTGAGTTCCTTTGTATGGACCTCTTGGAGGCTATGCTTTCTTTCAGTTAATCACTGACCTTGAATTTCACACAAACAAAACAAGCCTTGTGATTTCAGCAGTAACAAGTTGGTCTCTTGTTACTAGCTCGTAACGAGGTACTTGCACATTATGTCTGCTAGTTCTTGCCATCTGGTAAAGTCATAAACCTGCCATGTTTCAAAGGCAGCATTACAATTTGAAATGAAATTATCACTAGGATGCATTGATTGGCTTACATAACGGTTGTCCAGTCTTGAGCTCCTCTTGCTTTCTCTTTGCAGCAAGTGAGGGTAATTTTTGTTGGCAGGAAGTAGCTTTTTGTGGGGAGTTCGTGTGTTTTGTTTCACAAAACAAAACCATTTAACATGCAAGTTGGAAATTCATGGGATGTTTGAGGAGACTAAAAATCATTCAAAACTATATAAAATCCCATTGTAACAGAGGTTATAAAGCATTGCAGACATGTTGGAGTTGACTTGTAAACTGCTGACTCTTGCTTTCAATGGCCTTATCCCTTGCTGGAGATACCAGAAGCGAGGACTGTGTCTGTCTGGCTTCATAAGTTGTCGGACTTAATGTAATTCATAGGCTTGGTGCCTGCTCCTTCCAGGCCTGTTGTAATTGGTGTTTCTAGCTTTCTGGCATCCAAGTGGGATATTAGGTGCAAATATTGTAACCCAGTTACAGTATTTTCATCCATATTTAACTAACCCTCTGAGAAGACCTGTTTGCGTTCTTCTCATAATTGTTGCACCTGGCAATCATGCTGCTAAATTATACCCATCAGTTCTCCATTTGGGCAGGAGTTTCGGGCCTCTCCTCTTTTCACTTGAGCATATCCCTTCTGCTAATCTGAAAGCTGTCTGCCTAAATACAGCAAAGATAAAATCAGCTAGAATTTGCTTTCTTCAATGAATTTACCTCAGTGACTTCTCCCCATATAGGATTACATAATAGTGCAGTTCTTGATAATTTACTCATGTCATGAATAAAACCAGTTCTTCAGGAGCAAAATGAGTTGACAAGCTCTGAGGATGACTTAAAATGTTCTGCATTTCCTGCTAGTGTGGGAGAGATGACTAGTCAGTATTATGTTCAGTCCTTCCTTGGTACGTTTTTGTTAGCATGTAGACGAGACCGAGCATTTGCTGCTAGTTTTGAAGAAAAGTCTAATTTTGTTTTTTGTGCATGTGGCTTGCTGCTCTCTTGATCACAGGGAACACGAGCACAAGAGCCAATTCTGATTTCCGCCAAGACCATGTTGGAGAGCTCATCTTTATTGATCAAAACTGCTCGTTCACTGGCCATCAATCCCAAAGACCCACCTACGTGGTCTGTACTCGCTGGACATTCGCACACAGTTTCAGATTCAATTAAGAGTCTGATCACCTCCATTAGGTATGTTTTCTGTCATAACTGGTTTTGTCTGCCACTCTCAAGCCATAATGCATTAGCACCTTATCCAATAATGTGGAATGAAATGGTAGTACCTACTGGCCAGAGCTGCCATTGTCATTTCAGCTATGAAAACCATGTGAAGGGATTTGCATGTTCTTTGCTTGCCATACAGCAAATGTTTCATGTCCTGGGGAGCTGCGGTGGTAAGAGAATCAATGGTTGTCTATTGCCCTCCATCATTTGGTTCATTCTTAGAAGCTTGAAAATTAAATTTAATTCCTTAGAACCTTGTACTTTTTGTCTATTGGACAAATATTGGTTTGCGTTCTGTGGTACACCAGGTCTCACTGTTTATTCTTTGTGCATAATCATCATTGATGACTGCACAGCTCTGGAAAGTGGGGTTTTTGCCAAGTTCCTTCGTGTATTGGTTTTAAAGCAAATAGAGCAGAAAATGTTATTGGGCCTACGTAATGGGAGCATATTTAAAACTACTTAGCAGTGTTCAGAATATGGAAAACATTCCATACACATTGACTATAATTTCAAAGCAGGTCAGATGGGAGGTCTATGGTTCTAATTCAGCAAAGCACATACTGAAGAAGAACTTAGCTATATGAGGGCCATAATAAGTTGAGCGCTTGTTCTCTACTAATTTTTTTTTTCATTTTACTGTGTAAGGTTGCTATTGCATGTGTGTACAGGGCCATAATAAGTTGAGCGCTTGTTCTCTACTAATTTTTTTTTCATTTTACTGTGTAAGGTTGCTATTGCATGTGTGTACA